>CBXB010000074.1:10290-29214 GCA_000817185.1 Magnusiomyces clavatus CNRMA 12.647
TTTTTTTTTTTTTTTTTTTTTTTTTTTTTTTTTTTTTTCAAAACCTAAATTCACATAAATAATAATAATAATAAAAAATAAATAAAATCAAAACCAATTATCAATTTGTTCTTATCTAAATAAAATTTTTAAAATTAATTGATACAACATACTATGGACTCAGAAACGTCTCCTAGGCGTACAGTACCCTCTGATAGACGTCAATCAGCTTCTGTTGCGCTAGGGTTTGGAGCCCCCGTTGATAGGTTTTCTGATAATTTGCTTGGAACATCATGGAATAGACATTCAAGGTCTTATTTTCATGGTTCCACCCAAGGTATGATATAACTTATTATTTGAAATAGCAAAAATAGTCCTTATATTGTCCTGATAGTACTAATTCTAATGTATTTTTTTTTGTTTTCATTCAAATATTATGAATAGACTTAGCCAGTACTCCAAATGCGAGCTTCAATACAAACAATGCTGCAACATTGCGTGAAGAAACAGCAAGCTTGGCTGAAATTGCGTTAGAAGACGGTATGTTAAATGATGCAAACAACGATGCTGCCACATCAATGGCACAAACTTCGCAATCATACAATAGACGACGATCATTTGCAAGCGCTTTGGGCGGTGCCCAACTTTCTAGATGGAATAGCAATAATTCAGGGGCAGGACAAACTGGTGCACAAGGCGGTAGTTTTAGCACCTTAACTGGAGTACCAGTTTCCATTAAAAATAGAAAACAACAGCAGCTTTCATCTTCCAATCCGAATGATGATGATTTGAATCTACAAAACTCATCATTCAATCCGAGGGCCAGTTACTCACGTGCAGGCGGGTCTTATCTTTCAAGTATACTGCGCGATAACAAATATTTGAAAAATGATTCTAATAAATCTAAAAGCAATGAAACTGAACAACAGCGGGAACTTGAATCAGGTATCAATTTAAACAACGGGGAAAATTACACTTCTGATTCAACCCCTAAGGCCGAAATTACTCCACTATTGTCTGTATCTGATGGAGTACAAAGCTCAATCTCCAATAGCAACCGACAAAGAGCTCCGTCAACATCGTTCCAGGAATTCCCCTCTGTGCCATCTTATCCCTCTTCACCAAAGACTTCTGAAAACGCGTCCTATCCAACCTCTAAAGTTCCATCATCTTCTCATTATGAATACCAAACATTCAATGAAAACAGTGATTACGAAAGTCGCAGCTCTACTTCCCACTCACGTTTTCCATTGCCATTTTGTCTAGAATCATTAAAAAAATGGGGTTATTCAATATGGATAAACAATCAAGACAAACTTGACAAGGAAACTCTGTTTTTAGAGTTGGTCAAAAAACCTATTGGATACATCCCTTCTGTTATTCTAGGTGTTCTGTTAAACATTCTAGATGGCTTATCATATGGTATGATTCTTTTCCCCTTAGCCAATCCGGTTTTTGCAAATCTAGGACCTGCCGGGTTGTCAATGTTTTATGTCAGTTGTATAGTTTCTCAACTAGTCTATTCCTTAGGAGGAAGTAAATTTGGATCTGGAGTAGGATCAGAAATGATTGAAGTAGTGCCATTTTTTCACTCTATGGCCAACACATTATATTTGGAAATTGGTGAAGATAAGCCTCACTCTGTTATTGCAACTACAATATTGGCATTCGCTCTTAGCTCTGTTGTTACAGGAATGGTTTTTTTCTGTTTGGGTTATGCAAGACTCGGATCAATTATAGGGTTTTTTCCTCGGCACATCCTTGTAGGATGTATTGGAGGTGTTGGTTGGTTTTTGATTGTTACAGGTATAGAAGTTTCAAGTAGAGCACCTGGATCTTTGGAGTATAATTTTCAGTTTTTAAAATGGCTTTTTGAGCCGGATGTTTTGCTGAAATGGGGCAGTCCTTTGGGGCTTGCCTTAGTATTAGTCTTTGCTCAAAAGTATACTAGACATCCACTATTAGTTCCTGTTTATTTCATCATTATTTTTATCCTATTCCATGTTGTTATTTTGCTAGTTCCAAACCTTAGTTACCAGGACGTACGGGATGCCGGTTGGCTTTTTCAAGGGCCTACAACTAACGAACCCTGGTGGCACTTCTACACATTATACGATTTTAAGGCTGTTGATTATATTGCACTTGTCAAGACAATTCCTGCTATGTTTGCATTGACATTTTTTGGGATTCTCCATGTCCCCATTAACGTCCCTGCTTTGGCAGCTTCCATTGGCGAAGATAATGTTGATGTTGATAGAGAATTATTGGCACATGGTATTTCAAATGCATTATCTGGATGCTTGGGAAGTATCCAAAATTATCTTGTCTATACCAATAGTGTATTATTTATTCGAAGTGGTGCAGATAGCCGTCTCTCCGGTGTGATGCTTGCCATTGCAACATTTATGGTTATGGTAACAGGCCCTGTCGTTATTGGCTTTATCCCCGTTATGGTTGTGGGTGCTCTAATTTTCTTGCTTGGTATTGAATTAATTGAAGAAGCGCTTATAGATACATGGGGAAGGGTCAGTAAATTCGAATACTTTACTATTGTAGCTATTGTTGTCACTATGGGTGCTTGGGATTTTGTCTCAGGTATTGTTGCCGGAATTGTTTTGGCCTGTGCGTCATTCACAATTCAAGCATCTCAAACCAGTGCTATCAAAGCTACTTTTACAGGCACTGTAGCCCGTTCTACAGTTCGAAGAAACGCGACTTTGCAAAAGTTTTTGTTTGAGGTAGGGGATCAAATATTTGTTTTAAAACTGACTGGGAATATATTTTTTGGCACAATTGTAAGGATTGAACAAGCTGTCAGACAACTACTAGATGATGAATACTTTGATCAACAACCAATACGCTATCTAGTCATAGATATGGCAGCAGTTACTGGACTGGACTTTTCTGCAGCGGAGGCTTTTGCTCGAATGAAGAGATTGTTAGATACAAAATCTGTTTACATGGTTATTTCAAGTCCCGATGAACAGCACATGATTGAAGCACTAAGAGCAGTTGGTGTTTTGGAAAAAACATACACAGGTACACCTTTTTATAGCGACTCTAATCCTACAAGTGATGAAGAAGAAGGTGACTATTCTTATGCAGATGAAGACGAAAAACAAGTTCGATTATTCCCCAACTTGAACTCAGCTTTAGAATGGTGTGAAAACCAATTTTTAAAGGATTATTATATTAGAAGAGATTTGATCAGCAGCAGTAAAGACTTGCACAACAGGGCTTCTAGCAATGCTAGTAGCGGTTCGCCCGCTTTTAAGAAGTCAGAGCATTCTGAAAATGTTGCAGTTCCATCTCATCATAAATCTAAGATTGATGATAATGGAGCTATATCAGGATCTCCTCGTGTTGCTATTCTTCATCAAGCTGCAGATCGGACAGTACATGAAGATCCACAGGTTCTTGTTTCCAAATGGCAACATTTCAAGCAACCATTACCTTTACTTTTACAAACATTTCAAGGAATGAGTACTAAACGAGAAACATTCTGGCACAAAGTATGTCCATTTTTCAAGCGTGAAGAGGTCGAGCCGGGTACAGCGTTGTACAGAGCAAAGGAAGACCCGACCTGCTTTTATATTGTTGAAAGTGGAGTATTGAGAGCTGACTATGATATAACTGGTGTTAATGATGATGATGATGATGATGATGAGGTACTTGATGGATTGGAAAGATCGCCAAACAAACTTTATGAAGTTGTTTTGGCAGGCACTACATGTGGAGAATTGCCATTTTTTAGCAATACTCCTCGAACTGCTACTGTTTTTGCAGAGACACATGCTGTTGTATGGAAGTTGGACAGAGATTCTTGGACAGAAATCCTAAACTTGAAGCCTGACGGACTCGAAATTGCAAATGAACTATATTTGATCGCACTTAAGCTTACAGTTGAACGATTTACTACCATTGTCTCTTATACAATGATTTCATCATCATAAAAAAAACAATATTTATAACACTGTAGTACGTACGCTATAGAAATATGAATTTTTTGACACTTTGTTTAATCATTTATAACATAACTTTTTGAAACTGAATATATAGACCAAATCAATGAGAGTTTCGAATTAAAAAATTGATTGTTTGAAAGGATTTTGGTTGCATGAGTCATCGGCGGTTAAGCTGATAGATGGAAGGAACTCGCGCGGCTTAAAAAAAATTTCAACAAAACTTTCAAATCAATGAGTCAAGCAATATCTCTTTGCCTGCTTTTTAAAACATATTTTGACAATTGTGTTTTCACCGCTTTGTTTTTATTAAATTTCTTATTCAACTTTTTCATACATCCTTTATTATCTACAACAATGTCACAAACAAATACCCCTTCGACTCCTTTCGGCAGTGAATTTCGCAAAAAATACTTTAATTTTGAGCCAGACTTTGTTCCATTGAACCATGGATCTTTCGGCGCTACTCCTAAACCAGTCGCTGAATATCAGATGCAGGTTATGAATGATTGTATGAAAAACCCAGACAAATATTTGAGGTTTACTATGGTTGATTTGGTTAAAAAGGCTCTAGATTCAATAGCCCCCTATCTCGGTATAAATGCAGAAGACTCCGAAAATTATGTTTTTGTAGAAAATGCAACCAGTGGTGTTAACACAGTTCTCCGTTCATATCCGTTCAAAAAGGGTGATGCTATAATCTACTGCACCACAACATACGGGGCTTGTTCAAACTCTGTACTTTTTATCCAAGAGTTGATGGGCATAGAAACTGCTGTCATTAACCTGACATATCCGCTTTCGGGAAAAGAAATCTGCAAATTGTACCAAAACCAAATAGACCAACTCAAAAATGAAAACCCGGATAGAACCATTCTGGCTATGTTTGATGCTGTTTCGTCGCAGCCGGCGTGCAAGCTCCCTTGGAAACAGCTTGTTAAACTTTGTAAGGAAAACGGTGTCTTGTCATTGGTTGACGGAGCCCATGGTATAGGCCTTTTGACAGATCTTGATCTCAGTAATGTGCGTCCAGACTTTTTTGTAACAAACCTTCACAAATGGTTTTTTACACCAATTTCAGCAGCTGTTCTTTATGTCGATCCCAAACACCATCGTGTAATTCAAACTTTCCCAATATCACACTCTTTCCAGTCTTCTCATGTTACCGAAAATTCTAGCACTAAAAATGAGAAAAAATTACTAAGAGACAAGTTTTTTTACGTAGGCACATTAAACTACTCACCTTACATAGCTGTAACAGAAGCAGTCAAATTTAGACAAGAAGTGTGTGGAGGTGAGCAAGCCATCAAAGATTATACTTACAAACTCGCTTTAGAAGGTGCAGAACTGTTTTCCAAAGAATTTGGTACAGAAATTCTAAAATCTCCTGTTGAGTCTAGCGATGATGATATTTCAACAGCAATGATTAATGTTTTTTTGCCTACACCTTCAGGTCCGAAACTTGAAGGAACAGACAAGGTTGATTTAGACTTTGCCATGAATGAATTGCAATACAGTATGCTTCAAGACTACAACGTTTACTTCCCAATATCTTGCCACAACGGTAGGCTATATACACGTCTGAGCGCACAAGTCTATTTGGATATCAATGACTTTAGAAAGGGATTAGAAGTTTTCAAAGCAAGATTTGAAAAGTATGAAAAGACATATGGCGATAAATAAATTACTACTTAAGAAAAAAAGTAGTATTAAATATATACACTAGTAAACATAGATTTCATTACTGTTTAGTTATTATATATACACAATATTTCGGTTAATACTATTTTATTTACAAAAAAAACATTTATTTTTTGAGAATTTGAGAAAGAGTTTCCTCTATCAACTGTGGATCTACTCGCCCTTGTGTTTCTCTCATTACCTGTCCCAGTAAAAATTTAATGGATTTTGGTTTTTTACCAGATATGATTTGATCAGCAATCTTAGGGAATTTGTCAATTGTTGATTGACAAATTTCAACCAATGCGTCTTTAACGTCAGAATGAACAGTAGAAGAAGAGTCATCAACAGTAGCACGAGTGAGCTCAAATTCTTCCATGATTGTAGATATGCTAGTGGATGCAGTATTCTGAGGATCTTGTAACAAATGCTTTAAAATGATTTTGCCTGATGCAGATGTCAATTCTTTTTGCGAAATCTTTACTAGCATCTCTGCAAATTGAGTAACTGGAGGTACAGTGACACCGGGAACAAAGGAGTCCCGAGAAAGTGCATTCAGTTCTCCAAGCAGTGTATGGACAATCCAGTTAGAAGCAAGCTTAGTCTTGGCCTTGTTTTTTTCCAAAATATCAAATGTTTTAAAATAGTACTCAACAACAGGAAAAGTTCCGGTTTCACCAAGCACAAATTTCGCCTGTGGCACTACTGATTCCTTCAACTCTTCGGTTTCTGTGGCTTCATTTTCTGCTGAACCTGTCATTAAAGTTCTAGCGTCTCTTAAGGGTACCTGATATGGTGCTTCCAGTAATTTTTTAAAAATTTCCTCGGGTAGTTCTGGCATCTCAGATTTGAGCCTAGGAATAACATCTGGAGCAATTGCTACTGGTAGCACCTCAGGATCTGGCATGTATCTATAGTCCACGCTATCCTCTTTGGAACGAAGCTTCCATGTATTTCTGCCATCCCAGCCTCTTGTTTCTCGCTCTATGGTTTTACCTGATTCAATGTCGCGTATTTGACGCAAGTACTCAGCTTTAATTGCATGAGTAACTGCACTTGTAGTTGACAAGTTCTTGATTTCACATCTTTCACCTTCCACCCACTCGTTGTTGGAATTCTTTTGGCCTACAGACACATTGACGTCCACACGCATTGCACCAGTTTCCATTTCCCCAGTGCATACCCCGAGATAAGCTAGCAGCTGTTGAAGCTTTTTGACAAATGCCCCCGCGGCTTGTATAGAGTTGATATCGGGTTCTGTTACCAATTCAATCAAACATTGATTGGATCGATTCAAGTCAATATTTGTTTTATCATCTATGTATATAGACTTGCCTGTGTCTTGCTCGATTTGAATCTGCTTTATTCTAACTGGAATCGTGGTCATTGTATCTTTCTTTTTTTTATTTACACCGTCGTCAAGATCTCTGGGGTACAAGTTAAGAATCCCGTCTGTTGCGAAAGGCTCAAAATGTTGAGTAATTTGGTATCCAGTAGGCTGATCACCATAGAAATAGTGCTTTCTATCAAAGGAAAACTGCTGACGAATGTTACAGTTTAGAGCTACTGCAGCTCGTAAAGCTAAGTAAAGGTTATTTGGATTTAAAATTGGCTGTGTTCCTGGTAACGCTGCGTCGTAATAACTGACTTGGGAATTTGGAGGAGCATTGAAATTGGCATTCTGAGATGAAAATAGCTTTTGTGGAGTCATCAACTGGGCGTGAATTTCAAGACCACAAGTTAAACGGTACTTATCATTATAAGTTGAATATCTCCGTATGTTGCTTAAAACAACCTTTAAATTTCTTATCATCTTTGCTTATAATATTTTGCAAATTTCTTGTTTTATTTTTTTTCTTTCGTTTTGCAAGCTGCAGTTTTATAAGCCAAATAATGAAATATTTTGAAAATTTAAGAAGCCTTTGTTAATTGGTAGATGGTATGACATTGTGTAACATGTATGTAACAAACTAACCATTTTGAAAATAAACACCTTTGTAAACTTTTATTTTTTATTTATTACTATATTTGTTTTTAATTCATTCAACAAACATTAAAACTATTTTCATTAACTTTATACAATATTTATCAGTAACAGCAATTTTATTTTTTTAATTTTCATTTTAAAATCCCAGTATTTCATATTTTTGAATTTCATTTCTATTGTTTCGATATGTATTCAACAACGTCTTTTTTTTCTGACAAAGTTTAAGAAAACTTCCAACGATTTCCACAGTTTTCACACGTACAGAAAGTTGTTAAAGGTTCATCAGCAGATCTGGTTTGCATTTGAAAATATGAAACTTTCTTTTGTTTACACTTGCCACATGTAAATCTGTCGGTAACAGCATTCTTTTGAACAGCAGCTTGGGCATTAAAAAGATTTTCTTTTTTAAACTGTTCAATATCCTTTTTGATTTCGTCACTTGCCATCTCTTGTGGTGACATGGAATATAGCTTTTTGCCAGAAATCTCTCCTGATACAACTCTCTTGCGCAAGTTTGGGTTCTTACGGTCACGTAGATTCGATACCAACGATCTAATTTTAGCACGATATCCAGAGGTAACACCCTTTTCACCAACAAAGACAGCCTCTTCAACTTCTTTGGTCACAGAAAGAACTTCTGAAGTTGGTACACTAGAATCAATAACTAAAGCGTTGTAAAGAAGTTCAACGCACGAATTTCGCACCTTGTCATCATAAATAGCTGTTTTAGCACCATCACCAGCAGCAGTGCGTACCTTTCCATTTGTTGATGTCGATGATGAATTACCGTTTGAGGCTGAGGAAGTAGTTGTGCTTTGAGAAGAATTTGATGTTGTCGTTGATGTAGTTGAAGCATGGTGGTGCTTGTGTTTAAGCGCTGCCTTTTGAGAACTGACTTGATCTTTCCATTTCTTAATTATCTTTTTAACCATATCAGAAACAGCCTTGTCTTCGTGGCTTCTATATTTGTTCACAGCAATACCTAACTTGGTTTCCTGAAAAACATTGTAAAAAAAAATAAATAAAAAAATAATTAGACATTATTAGTTTATTGAACATGATCTTAGTTGAACACTAAAACATATTGATGTACTTACTCTCAGCAATTTTTCTGTAGGCTTAACACGCTCATCAAACACTGAAAGAAGACTGAGGATACGTTCTTTTGATCCTGAAGCCTTTTCCAGGTCGTGCATTAAAGACCTGATTTCATTTACGTCTAAAGGTGAAACAGACGATGTCATACCTTCTAATCGAGAAAAAATAAAAGTAAATATTTAAGAAAAATTAAATGGTTCTATGTATATATAATTCCTTAAGACGGTACAAGAATTAAATAAATAAAAACCCGTTAGAAGCTGTTTAGCCTAATTAACTGCTTTTCTTTCGATTTAAAAATAATAGATGAAAATTCACTCAGATAAGTAACTTTTGTGATTTATTAAAATCGATTTCCAGTTATATTTTAAGTTTTTCAAATGAAATACGATGTCAGTAAGAATAAAAATAAAAGGGAAGTTAGTTACGGCCCCTTTTCTAAACTTGAAAAGCAGATAAATTGGTTGGTAATGATTTTACAATCAAGCAGAATCTTAAAATCTTGATGGGTATTAACAAACGCGTTGTTATATGATGATTTTCAAAATTTTTGAGAAGAAAAACGTCGTAATAGAATATAAATTCCGAAAAATCCAAGGGCGTTTATAGAATTATATACTTGTTGAACTCGAAAACAAAAAAAGATATGGAAATGTTGAAGACGTGTTTTGAAGATTGAAAAGAATCTAGTAGAAGGTAATTTAGGTTTTAAGGGAAGTAAAATAAATGTTGAAAAAAAACCTATAAAACAGTATATGTAACAGGCTGACAATATTATTATTAATGATGACTAAGAGTAGTATACTTTTTTAGCATACTTTTTTAAAACATCCTACTCTTTTCAACTAAAGATCTTTTTCATGAGAATACTTTTTTTTTTTTGAAGGCCGTTTTATATTTTTAACCTGCAACGACATATTTTAAGCTACCTTATATTAATATATAATCTCTCATATATTAGACGGTTTTTATATTAACAATGGAACCCATTCCAAGCAAAGTTATATATGTGGGATCAATACCTTACGATCAAACTGAAGAACAGATTCTAGATATTTTCAGGTCTGTTGGGCCAGTAGCGAATTTTCGTTTAGTTTTTGATAAAGATAGTGGCAAATCAAAGGGGTTTGGATTCGTTGAATATCATGATCCAGAAACAGCGGCCTCTGCTGTTCGCAATTTAAATAATTATAGTATTGGATCGCGTAATTTAAGAGTTGATTTTTCACACGAAACTTCAATAACTTCCCCATCATCTTTTCCTTCAAATGATTCCTCAGACCTTCCTCCTCTACCGCCTGGGACAATGCCTCCTGATGGAATGCAAGCTCCTGAAGCCATTAACAAAACATTAATGACACTCACACGCGATCAAATGCTAGACATAATATTAGATATGAAAACAATGGCACAGAACAATCCCTCATTAGCGCAAAGTTTATTAAAATCATCACCACAACTTTCTTACATGATTGTTCAAACCATGATAATGATGGGTATAATTGACAACAACACTGTACTATCACTTGTAGGCCAAGACCTTCAACAACCTCAGCCTTATCAACAACAACCGCAACAACAACAACAGCAGCAGCAGCAGCAGCAACAACAACAACAGCAGCAACAACAGCAACAGCAACAGCAACAGCAACAACAGCAACAACAGCAACCAACAAAAAACATACATCAGTACAATAACAATATCAGTTCTGAACCACAGGATAGTAGTAAGGGAAATACTACTCCTATTACATCCAACTCCAATTCCCAAGTAAACTCACCTAGCAATTTTCAATCTTTTTCTAATTCCAATTTTGAGTCCAACAACTCTGCTTCTTTGTCACAACCCCAGTCACAATCTTCCGATAATACAGATATAAACCAACAAGCTACCATAATTAGACAGATAATGCAGCTAACAGATGATCAAGTCGCGTTGCTCCCAGCTGACCAAAGGGCTGTTTTGGAAGTTCTCAGAAAACGCGTCCAGAATGGTGAAATTCAACTTTAAAAAAAGACAAAAAAATATATTTGTAGATTTGTAACCACTCAAATAGCTATGGAATTTTATAAAATATAATTTAACTAATTCAAGTGATTCATAAAAACAATAGTATTATTTCGTACGATAAAAAAGCCTTTTTTTCAATTGTTGAATAATGATTTAGATGTTATTTACTAAGTCACGTGTACGTTAAATATTGCATTTTTTTAATCTTATAAATTCTCAAAGCTATTCTCACACTTTGTTTTTTTTAACTTCCTTGCACAAAGCTGTAAAAAATCAGTATTTTTTCACTAATACTGATCATTTTTAGATTTATTTAGTATTCATCTATATTTAAATAGGTTGCCTATATAACTAATATGAATAATCACAACGTTGTAAAGCCGCCATCCCGTGCTTTATTTGTTGGTAATATACCATACGAACTGACTGATGAACAGGTTTATCAAATTATGGCGTCTTTGGGGCCTGTCACAAGGTTTCATATGGTTCATGATCAAAAAACAAACAAATCAAAAGGCTATTGTTTTGTTGAATATAGCACTATTGAAATTGCTACTAATGCCGTCTCTACCATACGTCAAATAAAAATTGGAAACAGATCACTAAGGGCTGATTTTATTAAAGAATTTACAGGCATTTCAGTTATTCCTCAATTATCTCAAAATCAAAATATTAATAATAATAATAATAATAATAATAATGGAGGTAACAGTGAGAATATTAATATACCAAATATGTCAATGGGATTTAACTCAAATATTGGAAGAAACGCACAAAATCAAAATATGTCTAGTAATAATGATTTTAATAATAATTTTAACAATTCAAATTATAGTGGAGGGGGAAATCATGGAAATCAGCCTAATGGAATGAATAAGAGAGGTGGTAAGAATAATCGATGGGGAAACAAAAAGCCCCTTGCGCCTCATCAGCAACAACAACAACAACAACAATTTACTAGTCAATCTAAAAGTTTTCAGGACAATCAAATTTCAGAGAACAATGATTTAAATCTGTCATACCAAGGTACTCTGCGTAATTTCGATCCCATTTCAAAGATACTTGGGAAAATTACCCCAACTCAATTATTGGAATTTTTTACCTCTATACAACATCTTGTTTCTCAAAACCCCGATCATATATCGAGCATTCTTCATTCTCATCCAGATTTAGCATATGCATCACTCCAAGCACTGATGCTTATGGGTTTTGCTGATGCTAATGTCTTAAATGCGGTCTCAAAAAATCCCAATATGTCACTTAACGATATAATTGCATTGATAAGATCAAACCAACCTGAGACTCAAAGAACTGGGACAAAAATAAAAGAAGAATCCAATAATGGAAGTTCACAAAACCCATCATACGAGAACAAGTCTCAAGACTTTAATAATAACAGATATCAAAATAATGAGCCAAATAGATCCCACTCTGCTAGCAATAACATGATGAAAAACACCAATAATAACGGTAACCTCTTGAAGAAAAAAGGATATGGTAATGATAACAATAATAACTTTGTACAACCTGTCAATAATCAACAACCTCCACAGGCTTCTCCAGAAGTATCAAATGCTGTGCTGTCTCAGATATTACAACTGTCAGATGAACAAATCAATAGCTTTCCAGCTGAACAGCAAATTATAATTAGACAGTTAAAAGCAAATTACCTTTCATAGTCAATATAGACTTTTTACAACAGTATACTCTTAATTTATTGAATTTGATATATTCTCTGTATTATGAATTTGACAAATTTCATTTTGTTTCATCATAATGAATATTAGTCAACTAGTCACATGACCGGTCATTTTTTTCTTCAAATACTTCTTTTTTTGAGTTGACATTTTTTGCTTCACTTGTAAAACCAGAAAGCTTTTTTACCCCAGTATCAATTTTAATATTAACAATGATGTTCCGATCTATTAGTTCAGCTTTTTCTATTGCCACTCGTCGTGGATTACCCTATAGCATTATTAATACCTCTAACAGAGCAATTTTCTCTGGTGCCTTATCTGCTTCCAGAAAAACAACTCAGATTAGATTCTACTCAACTCCTAATGACTCTCCTCCAAAAAATGATGATTTTGATTTTATTCGCAACTCTTCAACAATGAACAAGGTTCAAGAAAATCCTCGTGTTCTTGCTGTTATGGTTGAAATTGGTGAACTGTTACAATCCAAAGGATACGTAAAGGACAACAATCCACCTGGAATGTTTACAGTTATGAAGATGTTGAGAGATGATGAACTGAAGTCAAAGCTTTTTGAATGTGAGTTTTTTTTTTAAAAAATTAGTTATTTGATTAAAATATTAACACTAACTTGTGTTGTTTATTTCAGTAAAAAAAACCATGGATGAAGAAGGAATTCAATTTGACCAATCAGAGTATGTATTTCCACTATTTTATTGAAAGAAATACTTTTTTGTGAACCTAGCTTTTAAAATTATTATATATTATTTTATTTTTTTTGGTATCTAACTCTTGAATTTTTATTTTTTAGAATCATGCATTTTGCAAAAATGATGGGTATGACTAAAAAGGACTAGACGTTTAGGGTCTTGTTATTTATACAAGAAGCGGTTGTTAAATAAAGCATTTATTACATTTTTTTATTGATATATCTTTGAATAGTGTAAAACATGTTTAAATTACTATGGGAATATCATGTATTCGAAATGATCTTTATTTTGGATCTGCTTGTAAATTTGTATATAATCCTTAACAATAATAAGAGTAGTAAATGCTTTTGTCATGTGATGTATATATACTTGATGTTTGTTGCCATAACAACAACAATAAACAAAATATAAACAAAACAAGTTCTATCTTGATTTCTTCTAAAATAATTTTTCCAATCCAATCTTATTATATCTTACATATCTACAGTCTATTAAAAAAATTTTTACATAATGCCTGAAAGTGAGCCTTTCATACTATCTGAAGTTCTTTCTGACTTTCAGAATAATCCCGCCGATTTATTAAGTACTAGGGATAGACACACCGACCCTATAGATACTTTAAATGAGCTTACAGATGTTTTAGCAATTTCTCCAGAATCAATATCTGATGAATCCGTTTTTGACAATGCAGTTTATATATTAAGGTAAGTTTCCAATTTTTTCGGTTTTAAATTATTTTACTAACTCTTTTTATCTTTTCAATTTATTTTTATTTTTGAGTAGCTCTTTCAACCAACTTGATATAAAATCACAAGAACGTATAACGGATCTTCTTACCTCAACTGCAGCTCAATTTCTTAAACAGAGCATGGAAGCATTGAAACAAAATGATCAAGAGATTATAACTCAACAAAAAAAGAAAGAAGAGATTGAACGGCAAAGAAGAATGCGAGACAGTATGGCATCTACTTTCATGGAGGAAGATGACGAAGACGAAGATGACGAGAATGCACTTGCTCTATTAAACTCATCTAATATTATTGATGCCATTAAACAAAACACAGCAAGATATGGGTTTTTAATATTTTGGCTTTTGAAGGACTTGAGTGCTACTTTACAAGATGATTCTAAATCAGTAAATACTCGCTCAAAAACTCGAAATAGCCTTGGGGCTTATGGATCAAAAAAAGCTGTCAGCTCATCCCAATTCACTTCAATAACCAACAACATTGTTACTTGCTTAGAATTTATTGTCAAGTTTTTTCTTACTCTTTCTAACCCATTGATCGCGCAACAACCAGTTCCTATAAATAGAGTGTTTTCAACCAGTACCGAGCGTAGTGAGTTCATTACTATGCTTCTCCAGCCATGCTACCAGTTTATGGAAATCGAAACATTTTTGAAAGATACTAGAGGTGTTCGACAAGATAGATTATATCGAGTAATCTCATTGGCAGTAGTCAAATTTGGCCAAATCAGAAACGTACAAACATCTCTAGACCAACTCTTTGTCTATTTTGAGCATATGGCTGAACCATTAGCTGATCTTCTCTATATGCTCTACAATGATTATGATAATAGTACATTAGCAGAAGAAATTATAAAAGAGATATGCGATAGAGGATTTAATTCAAACGATACCAAAGGACCTAAAACGGTAGCCACTTTTTTTTTACGACTCACACAACTTGCTCCAAGACTAGTGCTTAAAAACTTCAGTTACATGGTTCAGATGTTGGCAGGAGAAAATTTTACAGTTCGAAGTAGTATTGTTGAATCTGCTGGCCTTGTTTTGATTGATCTCTGTAAATCTGTTAATAGTACGCAAACAAATGAAAATCCAGATGCTATAGAACGAATTACAACAGATATCCAGTCCTTGTTAGATCTGATTGAAGAAAGAGTTTTGGACGTTAATCCATATACCCGTCTTCGTGCCATTCAAGCGCTTGCAAATTTGGTAGAACAAAATCTTATGTTCACCAAGCGATTGCCTCAAATAACGAATATTGCTGTTCGATCACTACAAGACAGATCCTCACTTGTGAGAAAAAACGCACTTAGACTTATGTCAAGACTAATTTCAACTCATCCCTTTAGAATTTATTCAGAAGGTATGCTTAAGCTAAGTGAGTGGGAAGCAAACCTTGAGCGTATAAAAGCTGAGCTAGATAATATTCAACCACCATCTACGGTTACATCTATGTCAAATTCTTTTGGTAACAATGATAAAAATTCAAAATCTTCTGAACCTATCAATGTCAAAGAAGAATCAGCTTCAAACAGTGAGACAATTGAAAAAATCCAATTGCTGTATAAATACCACGTTGATGCAGTCAACTTTATTAGAAAAGTCCATGAAGGATTGGAATTTACGCAAAATCTTCTTTCATCAAGGAGTAAGCCAGAAGTTATTGAATCAATGGACCTTTTTGTTTTGGCTGATGCCTACAAAATTGAAACAGCGCGTGCTGGTATTCGAGCCATGATTCATCTTGTTTCCTCTAAAGGAGGTAGTTACAACGATGAGGCATTGGTCATCCAAAAGCATTTGTTGTCCTGTTATCAAACATTGTTTTTCGAATCTCCAGCAAATGCTTCTCCTGTTGAAGCTAATACCCGAGTAGCTAAATCGTTAATTTCTTTGACATATAATGCCTCTGTATCAGAGCTTACTTCTCTTGAGAGGCTGCTAGAGTTTGCAATGAATCCTTCTCTTCTGTTTAAAGAATCTCCTGCTACTTCCAAATCGGCAAAATCTAAGAAAAATGATGATTATGATGATGATGATCTTCAAGGGGTGGCAAATCGAAAGTTCTCTTCTAACAAGATGATTTCAGATGGTGTTATATCTATTTTATGGAAGATTTTTAGCTCAACAGATGAACGCATTCAGAAAAGCCAGCGACGTGGAGCAATAATCATTCTTTCAATGCTTGCAAAGTCAGATCCTTACATTATTACCTCGAACTCCATTGAATTACTACTCAAAATCGGGTTTGGGGAATATGGAAGAAACGATTTTCAAGTTGCAAAATATTCTTGTATTGCCCTGGAAAGAATGATTCCACAAGAAAACAAACTATCATCAGGTAAATCCCAAACTCAATCTGATAGGCCAAAGCTTGCAGCAAGTCATGAAGTCGTAAGAAACATAATAGGATTTATTTTACAGCCTTGTTCGTCATCTGAGTGGTTCTCCATGTGTGAAGCAGCCATGAACACTTTAAATAATATCTGCGATAACCCAGACGCTATTATTTCACATTTGATCAAGATGAAAGCCAAGCATTATTTTGCAGGGCCTGCTCATCGAAAAGAAATAGAAGAAGAAATACTAAACCAACTGCTATTGCCAAGCACTTATTTTACTGATATTGAAAGTCCAAACAAAAAGAGACTTGATGAAGAGGCAGGGTTACTTGCCCAACTCATTTTTATTGTTGGACATGCTGCCTTAAAAACTTTGGTTCATTTAGAGAAAATGGAAGGTCGATTCAAAAGACGTAAGATGGAGCTTGATAGACTTCGAGTAGAAGCAGCTGAGAAGGCCAAGGCTGATGCACAAATCTCTGGAAGATCAAAACGAAAGTCTAAAGGCCATAATGAAGATGAAGAAATTACAGCAGAACAGGAGCTAGAGCTAATTGGCGGCAGCACCACTGAAGACGACTTTTCTGAAGAATTACACTATGTCAGAGAGTACGAAATTTTATATTCCGAAAAATCGTTGCTTGCTCCTTTTGGACCTATGATTCGAGACTTGTGTCTTGAAATTGTTCGAGACTTGCAAAAAATTATCAGTCTCAAACAGGCAGCTAAAAACGGAGAGTCTGTTGAAACTCCCAAATACAACCGTTTTCCCCGGATGCTAGTCATTGCTTCAACTCTGTCACTAGTCAAAATGATGACTGTGTCTTCCAAATTCTGTGAAGAAAACCTTGGTCTTTTGTTGACAATTCTAGATACGACTAGCAAATTTGAAGAGCCCAACGTGAAAAAAGTGCTTGCCAAAATACATGCCAAAGAATCTGCTCAAGCATCGAAAAATGATGATAAAGATATTGAGCAAAACAATATGGAGCTAAATAGAGAATCTCAACTGACTCCTCAAGACATTTTGCTTTTGGAAGAATATGAAAACTACATTACTGGAACCATTGTCAGATCAAACCTTATTATTGGTGTCGGCGACCTTTCTGTCCAGTTCAACCACGTCATGGAAGAAAATACAGAACATGTGTACCAACGTCTGCGTGACAAGAGCCGTTTGGTGCAGAGAACAACATTTTTGACAATGACATTTTTGATTTTGGCTGGCCAGGTCAAGGTTAAAGACCAACAGCTCTTGGGACAAATGGCTAGATGCTTAGAAGATGAAGACCCTAAAATCTCCAATTTGGTCAAAATCTTTTTCATGGAACTTTCAACCAAAGACAACACTATATACAACAACTTTATTGACATATTCAACTCTCTTGTAGAGTACACAGAATCGTCATCTCCTTCATCCAAAAAGGCTACTAATACTAATAAAAAGAAAGCTTCTGCCGATGATGATAAAAAATTCTCTGATAGTGAGGATGAAGAAGAAATGGAATGGGAGGAGAGCGAACTTATTGATACAAGTTATTCTAAAAAGCTTAAAGGCTCTTCTTCTTCTTCTTCTTCTTTCCATGAAAAGAAGTTATCTCGCGAAGCTTTTCACAGAATTATAAAGTTTATAGTTTCCTTTGTCAACAAGGAAAAGTATATCAAGCAACTTTCGGAAAAATTGTTTACAAGATTACAAAAGGCAGAATCTAAAGAGATGTGGGACCATCTGGCTTATGTTTTGAGCATACTTCCTCATAAAAACGAAGAGATTTCTGCTATGGTTTCTCAAGGATATCGTAAACTGAAAGTTGATAATGAAAATGAAAATGATGATGAAATAGAATGCGATGAAAAAAGTGATACCGAAAAGAAAAATAATAAAGATAAAAATGTTAGAAACAAAAATAAAAAACAACCTAAAGACAAAGAAAACAGTAGTGATGAAGATAGTGATGAAGACACTAGTGAAGAAGAAGAAGAAGAAGATGATGATGATGATGATGATGACGATGTTCAACAAATTGAATCAACAGATAATGATAATATTGAAACAGAAGATGATTACGATGTTCAAGAAATTGAACCAAAGATTAATAAAATTAGTCTTGAAGAACAACAAGAAAAAGATGATGATGATGATGATGATGATGAAATATTAACAACAAGACGAAAAAGAAATATTAGAAGATCTAAAAGAAGTTAAGAAAAAATTATTACTATATTTTGTTATTGTTTTTTATGAATACCCTTAAAAAAAATAAAAAAAATAAAAAAACGGGAAATAGAATTTTTATTGATGTATTTTTTATTTTATTTATATAAGGTTAATAATTATTAGTTGAAAAGGATTAAAAAAAAAAAATCTATTATTATCATGTATTAAAATAACGAATAAACCTACTATATGAGTATTGTTCTTGTTTTTAAATATATTGGTTTTAATATGATTGTGTAGAAAACTCAAAATGATATTTATTATAATACGTATTTATTTCAGTTAGCAATAATTATAATAAATACAATTTAATACGAAATATAAAATAATATACATCAGACATAATTTAACTTTTTGTTTTTAAGATAGAAACTAAATAGTAAAATATTTATTATAATAAATGCAATTGAAAACTTATAATAATAGCAAAAAGAAAAAAAAATGCAAAAGCGTGATATCCATGAGAGTATTAAAAAAAAAAAAAAAAAAAAT
>CBXB010000074.1:87256-111424 GCA_000817185.1 Magnusiomyces clavatus CNRMA 12.647
AAAAAAAAAAAAAAAAAAAAAAAAAAGAGGAACAGTGGGGGGTTTCCTCAAGCTGCAAAAATAAAAAACAGACAGTTTTGTGGTGGTGTTGATCGATCAGCCAAAGAGTCAAAGCTTTGTCGCTCAGCAACCACCACCTGTGAACTCAGTGACATTACATATTCTGTTACACTGACAATCTTATTTCAACCCTCCTTCTTTTCATAAACTTAATCGAAAACTCATCTTTATTATTCATCTTAGTACACAATTTTTCAGAAAATAAAATAATAAAAATAAAAACAATTAAACTAAAGCAATAAAAAATGTCAGGAATAGTATCGTTTTTTTCACGCAACTCGCCTCGTATACTACGCTCTTTTAATGCAACTTCTCGTTTGGTATTGGCTCCGTTTGTAATTTCTCAACGTCAATTTCATCCAACCTATTTCGCTAAAAGTCAACTTTTGCCAAATAAAATAACCTCAAATCATGCATCAAGATATTATTCTACTGACAACACAAATGACTCGGTCACAGAACACATTGATGAAATTTCTATTGATAAATACCATAAAATTTCTGACGAGGCGTTGGAAACTGTTCTTACTGTTTATGAAGATCTCGCTGAAGCAATCCCCGATCTCGATATCGAATTGTCTCAGGGTGTCTTAAATCTTGAGCTTCCAGGTATTGGCTCCTACGTAATTAACAAACAGCCACCAAACAAACAAATCTGGTGGTCTAGTCCAATCTCAGGCCCAAAACGATTTGATCTTGTTAACGGAGTGTGGACCTGCCTTCGAGATGGTTCTACTCTCAAACAATCCTTAGAAGAAGAAACTAAAATTGTCACAGACAAACGCAACCTTCCAAGTGTTACTTTTGATATATAGCTCTAAAAATATATTTTCTTTATTTACTCTACTGTATATATAATAAAAAGGTCCAACATACTTTTCTAATGCTTATCTTTCCTGTTGTATGATTTGTTCTATCTATTTTATGCAATGTCACGTGAACATTGTCTATTTTCATCTTTTTTCATTTTATTTTATTCAATCTTCAATATCTAACTCATATGTGTTGGATTATCTAGTAATTTTAAGATGTATGAACAGACTTCAATGTTATACCATATAATTATAATATACATTATTTCATTAACCTGATTACTCTGTTACACACTTAATATATAGGTCCAGTATTTTCAAGGTATTTTTGTGTTTATTTGGTTTACCTAAAATTGGTGGGGTTGAATTTAACTAACATAGTCAATCACTAGCTCTCTATTCAAGGTGTTCGATCGTTTGATACCAGTGAAAGGGAAACAATCCAATTCGGTACACCTTTAACATTGATTGTTGGACAAAATGGCTCTGGCAAAACTGTATGTTAATTTCATCAGGCTTCACATAATGAATGTTCTAACTGTTTAACTAAAAGACAATTATCGAATGTTTGAAATATATAACTACAGGTGATCTTCCACCAAATAGTAAAGGTGGAGCCTTTATCTATGATGCGAAAGTAAGTGTGCTGGATTGCTAACAATTTACAAACTATATACTTACTAAATTCTATAGCTTGCTGGCGATAAAGAGGTATTGGCACAAGTTAAATTGGCCTTCAAAAATACAAACGGTGTTGATATGATAGCTACAAGATCCATGCAAGTCACGATGAAAAGAGCATCCAGAACTTTTAAAACTCTTGAAGGTCAACTTCTTGCAATCAAAGATGGTAAAAGGAGAACCATAAGCACCAGATGTGCTGAATTAGATGCACAACTCCCGATCTATCTAGGCGTGAGCAAAGCCGTTTTAGAAAATGTGATTTTTTGTCACCAGGAAGATAGTTTATGGCCCCTTTCTGAACCCTCCGTTTTAAAAAAAAAATTTGATGAAATTTTTGAGTCTCAAAAATTTGCAAAAGCTCTCGACAACATCAAATCATTAAGAAAAGGATACGCTGTAGACGTCAAACTAGAAGAACAACACTCAAACTTTCTAAAGGCCAACAAGGAAAAAGCAAATAAGATAAGCGAACAATTAAAATCACTTAACAAACAAATTGAAGAATATGCGACAGAGGCTAATAAGTACGAGAGAGATATTGGGTATATTGCTGATGAACTAGATTCTTTACAGACCACAAAACAAAAGTTCATGGATGTTTTAGAAGAACTGGATCATTTACTTCATGAAATCAAAGTCAATAATGAAAATATTGAGCGTTTAGAGGGAAGTTCTGAAATTTTGCCGGACTCTGAGGAATCCCTTCAAAGATCCTTGGACAATTTTTCAAACCAGGCCAATCAGTGGAAGAAGGATTTAATTGATATTGATACCAAAATAAAAAAAGAAAAATCTGCTCAAAGTGATATTATGACTCATCATGAAGAATCGAGATCAAAAGAAGGTCAACTGAAAGCTGCACATGAAACCCATTTGAATAATATTGAGAAACGTTACAAGCAGGCAAAGGCTTTGGCAACCGAATTAAAAGATTTGTCACAAAAAGTAAGAGGCAAGTTTATTACATCCTCTCAGTTTGAGCTCACCGCGGATGATTTTAGTAATCTTATGCAGTCTTTTGATGAATTGGCTTCCAAATATAGGCTGGAGTTAGAAGAAGAGAAAGCTCAAAATGCTGTTGAGGAAAATAAATATACATCCAAGATACAAGAAACCACTACTGAAAAACTTCGACACGAACAAACTATAATTTCCTTAACCAAGTCTGTAAGAGAGTGCACAGAAAAAATTGCTTCGCTAAACACTACTATTGGCTCGATTTCAGTAACTGATGGCGATCTGAGCTACAAAGAATCCCAACTACAAGAAATGAATAATTATTTAGCCAATGTTACGAAAACATTAGAAAAAATAAAATCAGAAGGCAAAATTATCAAGTTGGAATCCTTGCTTAAATCTATTGGACAAGAGATGGACAATTTAAATCATGAGCTGTCTGTTATTAATGAAGACGCTGATAATAGAGCAAAACTGGCATATCTTCAAGAAGAGTTGACTAAGAAAAAGAATGCTCATAAATCGCTTATCAATGCAAAAAAAGAAGAGTTTAAAAAAATTAATATTGACCTTACTGATGACGAAAACTCATCTGTGGATGCTGAAAAAAAACTTACGGATATAATTCAAAAAGTCCAAAAGATATATGAAGATTCTGTTCACAAAGATGACTCTGCAATTAGAGAGCACTCATTGATTGAGTCCAAGCTTAGCATGAAAAACGCTCAGATTGAAAAGCTTCAACAAGAGAAAAAAGAGCTTTTAGATTCTATTAATTCAGTAATTGAAATTGACTACAAGGAATACGATTCACAGTTAGAAGAATACACTGTCAAGCAAAAAACTCTTTCTTCAAGCATCTCAAATATTACAATTTTTAAAGACTTGAACTTGCAAGCTGTCGATTTTGCAAAAAGTCAAAACAAGTGTGTTATGTGTTACAGAGAATTTCAAAATCATGAAAAAGAAACATTTTTACAATTGATTCAAGAGAAAGACAATCGTCTCAAAAATGTTGAGCAAATGCAAAAGGAATTGGATGAAGTCACCGAAATAGTGGAGGCATTAATGTCTATACGACAAAATGTTGACAGACTAAATACGATTGAATTGTTGACTCTTCCTTATGATCTAAAAGAAAAAGAAAAGCTTCAAAAAGAGCTTGATTCTGCTGTATCCCAACTTGAGCTAGCTAGAGAAGCTAAAGAAAGTGCAAGGTTAGAACTAGAAAAAGTTGAACAACTTCGTCGCGCTGCTTTCGACTTGACCAGAAGTCAAAATGAAATTAACAACATTGAGTCTCAGATGTCATCACTCCAACTTCAGTTGAAAAACGATAGCAATAACTTTCGATCAAGTAGTGACTTACTTTTGGAACTTTCAAAAAAAAATGAACAATCTAAAAAGTATAGAAAAGAGTTAGATCAACTGATTGAAACTAGAGATAATGCTAGGAGTTCTATGGCAAAGTATGAAAAATCGATTTCAGAGCAGCGCAGTGCCATTGAGAAAATTAAAGCACAACTCAAAATACAAAAAGATGCAGAAGAAGAAAAGAAATGCTTGGAAAAACAACGTATAGAGCTCAACGATTCCATTGCTGCAGAAAAAGAAAAAAAGAAAAATATTCAAAGCTTGATATTGGATCAGGAGCGCGAGCGAGATGAAATCAAGCGAAAGGGTGCTGAGCGGGAAAGAGACTTATCCCTTAAATACTCTAATCTGTTAGACTCTGTCAAAGATATCGTACGAACGTCTGAATCTATTACAGAATACGAGAAACAAGGAGGAGAAGAAAAACTAATTCAATGCCAGTCTGTTGTAAAGACTTTGGCTGATCAGTTAAAATTAAGTACTGCTAAAATTGAGCAACTTAACAAAGAACTAAATGATACCGAAAAGGCTCTAGTTGACTTGCGAAACAGGGAACGCGTTTTGAAAGATAACTTGGAAATTCGAAGGTTGAAACGTGAAAATTCTGAAAAATCAGCAAGAGTAAAACAACTCAACAGACAGAATGCAGAACTAGAAAGAGACAAATTTCGGCAACGAGTTGGAATTTTGCAAAAAGAGAAAGATCGACTTAGCACTTTGCATGCTGGAAAAATGGGTGAACTGATACGGATGCGAAATCAAGCTAAAGAGTTAAAAAACGAGCTTGAAACTGAATACAAAGACGTTGAGGCAGAATATCTACAATCGCTTATCAAATTTCGAACTACCAATGTTGCTAATGAAGATTTGGCGAAATACTCAAAAGCATTAGACAATGCAATTATGAAGTATCATTCCTTAAAGATGGAAGAGATCAACAGAATCATAGACGAGCTTTGGAAGCACACCTACTCTGGAACAGATGTAGATACAATTTTGATCCGCTCTGATAACGAGACTACTCGAGGGAACAGAGCATACAACTACCGTGTATGCATGGTCAAGAAGGATGTCGAGTTGGATATGCGTGGAAGATGCTCTGCTGGACAAAAAGTTCTGGCTAGTATCATTATTCGATTAGCTCTAGCAGAATGTTTTGGTACAAGTTGTGGAATTATTGCGTTGGATGAACCAACTACCAATTTGGACAGCGACAACATTGAATCGCTAGCTCAAGCTTTGAACAACTTGATTGCCACTAGAAGAGTCCAAAAAAACTTTCAACTTATTGTTATTACTCATGATGAAAAGTTTTTAACTCATATGAATGCAGCATCATATACAGACCATTTCTTTAGAGTTTCTCGAAATGAACGTCAAACGTCACAAATTGAATGGGTTCCTATTAACAAAATCATGGAATAAATGCTTTCATTTCACATATTTATATATTTATGTATTTTATGTGTTCATTATTTATCTATTTTATGTGCTCATTATTTATGTGTGCTTATTTAATTATGATTTTATATGATTTTGTGTGCTTTGTTATTCATGTTTCTTTATTGTACTTTTTTCTTCTTTTAGTTCAATTTAATCTACCTCCAACACCTTGTCAACATGAGCTCTGGCCTTTTGCTGGAATGAAGCCATTTCTAAAAATATGTCATATTTGGCATCTAAAAGTCTGTAATTGAGTGAATTCTTTGGCTCAGGCTCTATAATGTCACCAGCAGGTGTCATTACTGTCATAACATTCCACAAGGATTCTTTTCTACCCGTGGAATGTTCTGTTGCGGCAAGGGCTCCCAACATGGCAGAGCCATGGACCACAGCGGAATCAATATATTTGGGAATAACAACAGTGCACCCAGTGGCAGTAGCTATCAACTTAGTCAGGAGCTCGTTTCTGCATTGGCTGCCAGACAAGTAGATTGTACAAACTTGGTGGCCAGCCTTGTTCAATGTCTCTATAATATGACGAGTTTGTTGAGCAATAAACTCAATAGCTCCGTAGTAAGCAATTGCAAGTTCATCAACACCGCAATTCATGTCTATTCCAATAACAGAGCCTTTCATTCTTGCATCGGCTATAGGAGATCTGTTTCCATGTAAATCTCCATAAAAAAAGTAATGTCTAGCCAAGTATGTAATTGAGTTGTGGCTATCGTGTAGCGCCAAATCTTTCAAATGAGAGTTTAGCCATTCAAAAGTGTTTTGACCTGGAGTCATCTTGAATTGGAGCTCGCCATAGGCAGGATGAGTAGTAACAACATGATTCAAGAGCTCACCAGTGCAGGACTGGCCTCCCTCAGCAACCCATTTTCCAGGAATCAAAACGTCCCTATAGGGACCCCACACTCCTGGAACAAAAATGGCTTCTTCAGACATCACCAAATGACAAGTTGAAGTGCCAGCAACAGCAGCAAGACGTGTTTCAACCTTGCGGTTATCAATAGAAGCATTGTGGACCTTTGCAGCAACAGTTCCAATCCATCCAGCATATGCATCGATTACACCACTTCCAACAGCGCAATCATCTGAAACACCTAGTTCCTTAGCAGCTTCTGGAGTCACGGTTCCCACAAATGTTCCCGCAGACAAAAATTTTCCGTTTTCACCATTGACACCTCCAAGTCTGCGGAAGTTGTCTTCAGCAAGTTCTGGCAAGCCAATGAGAGTCAGAAACTCTTCACTCCATCCTTTGATTGACCCGTCAATTCCCACTGGGACATAACCCTGCTTGCAAACAGTTGAGCAAAATGAGCGGGCTTCTGAACCGGTTGCCCTAAACGTCAAGAAATCGGCAAGATCATAAAACTTGCATTGTTCAAATAAGCCTTTAGGCATGTTTTCTTTAAGCCATTTAGCTTTGGGAATTTCCATTTCTGGTGACATTTTTCCTCCGACGTACTTTAACACTGAGTGCTTAGTGGCATTTATTTCATCTGCCTGTTTTGTAGATCTATGGTCCATCCAAAGAATAACATTTTGATAGTTGGGATCAGATTCTTCAACATTGGCATTGACAGGTTCTTTGAATTTGCTGTAATCTGGACCGACAGAAACTGGGGCATTGGACTTTTCATTCAAAACAACCAAGGAGCAGGTAGCATCAAAGCCAATACCTTTAATTTGAGATCTGTCTTTGAGGGAATTATTTTCACCAGCAATTGCAGTGTCAATGACTTTGCGAACGCATTTGCACACTGACTGCCAGATCTCTTGACTGGACTGATTGAAGTGATTAGGCTTGGGTTCCCATTTTGAAATAGGGTGAGTTTCCATAGCCAGAATTCGACCATTGCAATCAATGAGACATGCCCTAGAAGAGCCAGTACCTACATCGACACCAATATAGAATGAGTCTGGAGGGAAATTGGCAGAAATGTTTGCCATATTAGTGGATAGATTAGTAGTCGCTTTGACGGGCACTTTAGTGGTTACTTCGGTGGTCATTTTGATGGTAAAATTAGTATAACTTGTTTTTTATCAAACTGTTTCCAAAGTACTGCTAATATATAGTGAAAGATGTGCAAAGAAGTTTAAAGAATTGAAAAGAATTAATAGAATTGTTTAAAAAATTGTAAAAAGGAATGTAAAAAATTGTCAAAGAACTGTCGAAAAAATTAAAGATCTCAACCTATATTTATATATTGGGGTTAATTTGGAGTTGCGGGGATCAGCCGTACAAAGTTAATTCGTCACATGATGGTGTACTGTATATGATGTAAGTGAATCGGCTGGAAGAAAAAGAAGAAAAAAATGCTGTCCTTTTTTTACTCACTCCTTCTTTTTTCTCTGGCTTTCTACTACTAAAATATATGATTTTTCGTTTAAAAAAAAGTTTGGCTATTTCTCATAAACTTATCTAATTAAACGGTTCAGTTAATTGCTCAAATAAACTAATCTAAAAATAAAACAATGGTTCTATCTACATATATTGCCAGAGTTGAAGATGGTATGTTTTTCTTGTTTGTGTTGTAAATAGTAGAGATAGTCTTATCTTTGCTATTTGCTATTTTTAAAGCAATTGAATATGAACAAAGCTAACTTTGCTTTTTTTTACAGGAAATCCGCTTTGTGCAAGTGTTGACGAAGACGGAAATGACATGCTGGAAGATCAAAAACGCAAAATAAAGTTGCTATTGAGAAAGATCACACCTAATTCAGAACCACGAGCAAGCATTGAAAGTGGTCAATTTTACATCTTGTAAGTGTTATCAGTTTTTTTTTCTTTTTTTTTTGGAATAAAAATTAACATTGATCGAATGACACAAATATTAGTTATTTGATTCAAAATGGAGTTGTTTATTTTTGTATTACCGACCGATCGTATCCTTCAAAGCTTGCATTCTCATATTTGGAAGAAATCAGCAAAGAATTCAACACATCATACGGAACAGAAGCTCTTACAGTGACTAAACCTTTTTCGTTTATGAAGTTTGACAATTTTCTTCAAAAAACGAAAAAAGTATATCAAGATACCAGAACGACATCGAACTTGGATCGTCTCAATGCGGAGCTTCAAGATGTCACGCGTGTTATGAACAAAAACATTGAGGATTTAATATACAGAGGCGATTCTTTAGATAAGATGCAAGATTTGAGCTCGAATCTGAGATCTGAGTCTAAAAAGTACATGAGAAAAGCACAGAGAATAAATCTAGAGGCAATGATCAGACAATATATCCCAGTGATTGGTGTCAGTTTGTTCTTTTTATTTTTAATCTGGTGGATGTTTTTACGTTAGGTTTTTTTCAACTTGTTTATTTAATATATATTTAAAAAGAGAAATGATGTTTTAAATTTTTTAATAGAATTTCTTCATCTTACGGAAAAACTGGGAGTTATATAAGCATGCCTGTTCTTATGTTTTTTTTTGTTTTTTTATATATATATTGTTGATTTCAACAATTGTCAAATGTTTAGAACAAGAAGGTTATAGTGACAGCTCTTAAATTGTACGTTACATTACATGTTACATTTCTCCATGTGATTTATCTTGAATAAAGTAAGGCTGAATTTTTCAATGATCTGACTTTGTACTTTTTTTTTTTTTTTTTTTTTTTTTTTTTTTTTTTTTTTTTTGTCAAAAATTGACATTAAAATTTTTCATTTTTGATCAATCTACATCTTCAAATGGTTGACAATAATTCATATTGTACTATATATAACCTTTATTTGTGATATTTTTTTTATTCAATTACATATATACCGCTTTCAATTTTTTTTGATGACTACCTCTATGAACTCCGAGCTCAAACATGAGAACCCAAATGTCGAAACGATCGACAACTACCCTTTTAAAAGACAAAAAACTACCAAGCATGCGCCAATAGCTAAGACAAAAACAGCCTTTGCACCTGCATTAACCATTCCGCATCCTTTGGGTGTGCGACCTAGCGGTAATGCTTTATTGCTATTCACAGGTAACGATAATGTACCTAAAAGAACAAAAACCGATACACTAGGCCCTTATTTTGGAAAGCTAAGTGACGAGTTGTTAATGACAATTCTACAAGAATTAGAAAACCCAAAAGACCTACTACATGTCGGTCATGTATGCAAAAGCCTGTTTGCATATGCTTGGAGTGATGAGTTATGGAAATATATGGTTTATCGATACAAAAAAAGTCCGGATAGATGGTACGGAAGCTGGAGAAGAACATACTGGGAGTTTGATGATCCAACATCATCTGAAGTAGAAAACCAAAAATCGGAGAAACGCTGTAAAGAAGCTAGAGTTGATTGTAAGGGTGTTGTGTTTTCAGATGTCTTATACAGACCATATCAGTGCTCACAAATTGACTACAAGAAAATCTTGGAGCGAGTTTTGAAAGAAGATTTAGAAGAAGAAGAAAGACAAATACAAGAAGGTGTAACCAACTTACAATCAAAGTTGATTCCAATATTCAAAGAGAGCGAAATGACTTTGCATCGATTCAACAGTTCGTGGTGTAATAAACCGTTTATGTTGAATCTTGCAGGTACAGAGCCTGGTCCTGCTTTTAAAAACGTTTCCCTGTCAGAAGATAGTATAAAAAAAGGACTTATTGCTGATTGGACTGTCGAAAGTTTGGTAGAGAGGTTTGGAGATGTTGTTTTTAGACAAGAATATATGGATTGGAAGTTGAAAGTCTATTATCAATATATGAAAAATAATCAAGATGAGTCACCGTTGTATCTGTTTGATTGTCGAAGCGAGGCTATGAGAGGGAAAAAAAAGAGTCGATATGATTCAAAAGAGACAAACGGGACTAATAAAAGCAATGGGCAGTTGAGCAACGAATACAGACTTCCTGGTGAAGCTTTCACAGGGCCAGAAAACGACATGTTTACAGTATTTGGCGACCGCGTTCGACCGGACTATCGTTGGCTCATTTTAGGTCCAGAACGAAGTGGAAGTTCATTTCACAAAGACCCAAATGCCACAAGTGCATGGAACGCAGTACTAACTGGCCACAAGTACTGGATTATGTTCCCCTCCAGCAGTGCACATTTTGACCATAACAAAGGTATCAATTTGTTTGGTGTTTCTTCGGCTGCCCAAAGAACCAGTTTTCCACCGCCTCCAGGTGTCACAACTGATGAATCTGAAAGCGAAGTGACAGCGCCTGTTTCCATTGCAGAGTGGTTTCAAGGTGGGTACTACGATATGGCGCGCGAGCAGCCTGGATTTTGTCATGGGATCTGTGGCCCAGGTCAAATGATGTACGTGCCTAGTGGGTGGTGGCACTTGGTTGTCAACATTGACAAGAATACGGAGTGCATGGCTCTTACAGGCAATTTTGTTCCTCAAGTTAATTTGGGCAGGGTTCTTGATTTTTTGCACAACAAACATGAACAAATTAGTGGATTCAAATGGAGAGTAGTTGAAAAGGAAATTAAGACCAACTATTTGAAGTCCAATGGATTTGACCTGGAGTCTAATGACGAGGAGAAAGAAGAAGAAGAAGAAGAAGAAGATGATGATGATGATGATGACAGTTCAAGCAAATTGGACATTTCCAAGTATATTTTCTATTTTTTCATGTCTAAAATACTGCAGTCTGGAAATAAAAGTTTTATAGAAAGCTTACAGAGTGCGACGGCAATGCTACCGGTATTGATGATGATGCGTGAACGCGAACATCAAAGGAAACTAAGAAGAGAAGCACAAGAGGCTGCAGAAGCGGAAGGACTTTCTTGTCACAAGGAATCAGAAAAGTGGAAGTCTTTAGTGAACACTGAAGATGATAAGCCATTTTCTTTTGGCTTTAATATAGATGATGAAGAGTGATAGAAATATGTTAATATAGATTATTTTTTTTTTATGAATGTTATTAATGATGTCAACAATTGCATAGATAAATGTTTCAATATTATTATATATATTTATTTTTTCAAAATGGCATGTTTTTGAATTGCAGTGTATGAATAGAAAATAAAAATTGGATTGAAATCTATGAAAATTATTCAATTAAAAATTACTACAGTATTAACAAAAACAAAACAGTATCTAATAAAATTACAAAAAAAAAAGGCAGAATTAATAATTAAGATAATTCACATAACAGTGCAACATCCAAACTTCTTCTTCTTCTTTTCTTCAGTCTTGGTTTGAGGTACTTGTTGGGCAGTTCTATCAGTTGTTGGTGGAGTTTGGCCTGCTGATTCTTCCTTTGCTTTCGAAATTGGTTGCTCACCATCAACTGGCTTTGCTTCAGAAGCAGCAGCCTCACTATTGACTTGTTGAGCATTAATATCAGTGGCAGAAGAACCGGTTGTAGTTGTAGTGTTACCAGATTCTTGCTTCTTTCCAGAAGTAGACTTTGCTACGACTTGAGCAAAGGATTTACCTTGAACAAAAGCCAATTCAAGTTCGAGTTCTGATGGAAGACGCGAGCCGTCACCTCCGGCAATGGCACCAGCACCCCAAGGACTACCACCGTGGACTTCCTCAAGATTGGACAAAGCGGCAAAACTGTTTTTGTAACCAAGAGGGACGTAGACCATACCATGGTGAACAAAGGATGAGAGAGTTAATTTGGCAACAGATTCTTGACCGCCGCCCATGCCAGCTGTGGTGAAAAAGAGACCAACGAACTTTCCGTGGAAGGTACCTTGGGCCCAAAACGCGCCAGACGCGTCCCAAAAGCTCTTGAATTGGGCTGGGTAGGTACCGAAACGAGTAGAGAAACCAAAGAGAATACCGTCATAATTCTTGAGCGTTTCAAGGTCAGCAACGGGAATGTCGGAAGGCTTTGGAGGAGCATGCATGAGCTCGAGAATCTCGGCTGGCAATGTTTCTGGGATTTGGAAAATGTCTACAGAGGAATCAGACAAATTGAGCTCTTTGAGAGCTTCTTTGGCTCCAAGGACTTCTCGTTTAGCCAACTCAAGGGTGTGGCCATAAGTGGAATAATAAACAATCTAGAATATTCAGTTAGTTTTGGTTCGGATAATTGTAAGTAAGTAACATTCAGAGTATAATAATAATACATACAGCAATTTTGGTCATTGTGAAAAGTAGTTTTTATGTTATTTATGTCTTTTTTATTTTAATCGATGATAAATAAACATATATGTAAAGGAAAGAAAACGAAGTAAGAAAAAAAGATGAAATTTTTTTCTCTTTATTCGTTTCTTTTCTATTTCGAAGTGGTTTAGTAATTTCTTTGATTATTCAAATTTAGTAATAGTAAATATCAAAATGTTGCTGATGTAATGACATGAATAAGGAATTACTTATTCGTGATGCGGCTTGTGCTTTATTAATAATGATTACTCATGCCTTAAAATGTAAGGATTACGTGAAGCCATCTCACCACTACAAAAGTCTCTTCATATTACAATAACTTTAGAAATAAATAAAAAAAAAATCTTTTCCCTCACTAATGTTTAATGTTTGTTAGAATGATTGGTTGCTTTGGGGTTGCTTAAAACCTTAAAACGAAATCACTGCAATCTCTTGATTGTGATTGTAACGTAAAATCAGTTCAAAAGCTGATATAAAAGCTCTCTATATTACCATAAATATTAATGTCTTTTTTTTGTTGATTTTTTGATTTTTTTTTTAAAACAATCATATCTATTTATTACTCAATTTATAATACCAAAAATTTTTATCAATTATTTATCAATTAGTTTTTTTTGTAATTAATTTCAACAATGGCTCCAAGAATTGCTATCATTTACTACTCCATGTATGGGCATATCAGAATTCTTGCAGAAGAAATTCTTAAAGGAATTGAAGCTGCAGGTGGTAAGGCTGACATCTTCCAAGTTCCTGAAACTCTTCCTTCAAATGTTCTTGAACTGATGCATGCCCCTGCGAAGGCTGACCACCCAATTGCTTCTAAGGAAACATTGACCGAATACGACGCGTTTCTTTTTGGTATCCCAACCAGATTCGGTAACTTTCCGGCTCAATGGAAGGCTTTCTGGGATACCACTGGAGGGCTTTGGGCCCAAGGTGCTCTCCACGGAAAGTACGCTGGCTCATTTACTTCGACATCTGGTTTGGGAGGTGGACAAGAAACTACCATTTCTAACTCTCTTTCTACCTTAGTCCACCACGGAATAATCTTTGTCCCACTGGGATACAAGTATACCATGGAACAAATGTCAAATCTTTCAGAAGCACGTGGTGCTTCCCCATGGGGTGCTGGCACACTTGCCGGAGGTGATGGTTCTAGACAACCTTCTGCTATGGAAAAAGATTTGGCTCAAATTCAAGGTAAAGCTTTCTATGAGATTGTATCTAAGGCTTTTTAATGTTGAAATACATGTTTATTTAGTAGTAGTTGTATAATCAATTGATTTATCTACGGTAGTTCCAATTTCTAGTCTCGAAGACGTGATATTTTATTTATTTTTTTAATACTTAAAAAAATCCAGACCTATAATAAATTTCTATAAAATTAAACTAGCTAAATAGTGGTGTTGTGTTCAACAAATTTAATGAAAAATATGTAATAAAAAAACAAAGCGCTTTTGGTGTTTCCATCACACGATATAGAGTTTAATCACATTGGAAGGTAAGTTTGTAACAACAGTTACAATTACTAATTTGAGCCGAAAAAAGAAATGCTAAAGCATAATTGGTCAAAAAGAGACAGAAACAATCATGAATAAGGGCTTTGTAATAACTTAGCTTTTTTTTTTTTTATTCGCTCATCAATTGTAAATAAATTACTAAGAATGAGGTATCAAGATAAGCTACTTGTAATATATATAATATATATAATATATTTAAATACACTTTTGTGTCTTTATTTTTTATTTTATTTTTTTCTAATTTCATTAGATCTATCAAGTTAATTCAAATATTCACTATTCCTGATATCTCAAATCAATATATTAACATCATTCACAATGGCACCCAAACTCGCTATCATGTATTATTCCCTCTACGGGCATGTCAGACAATTGGCACTTTCAGCTGGTCAAGGTATTAAAAACGCTGGAGGAAAGGTTGACATTTACCAAATTCCGGAAACCCTTCCAGAAAATGTTTTAAAAATGATGAAGGCTCCTCCCAAGTCCAACGATCCTGTTGCTAGCCCTGAAGACTTGTTGAAGTACGACGGTATTATTTTTGGCATTCCTACAAGATTTGGTAATCAACCCTCACAATGGAGAAACTTTTGGGAGATGACTGGTGGAATGTGGGTCAATGCCTCATTGAGCGGCAAGTACGCTTCTACTATGATTTCTACAGGTTCAATTGGTGGTGGTCAAGAGGTTACAGCTCTTAACTCTTTGTCTACTTTTGCTCACCATGGTATGATTTATGTTCCTTTGGGATACAAAACTGCAGGCAAATACTTTCAAAGCCAAGATGAAGTACATGGTGGTAGTCCATGGGGTGCTGGAACTTTTGCCAATGCTGATGGCTCTCGTCAAGTCACTGAATTGGAAAAGAAGATCGCTGAAGCTCAAGGTGAATGGTTTTATGAAGTCACCTCTAAGGCTTTTTAAATATTATGCATTATAGATATAATTGACTGCTTTTATTTTATTATTGTTTTTTTTTTCAAAGAAGAAAAAAAGCACCGGATTATTAAAAATTGGCATCTCATGACTTGCGTATATATTGATTTTAGGTAAAATTTTGCTTTCAATATTAATAATTTTAATAAATAAGGTTATAAAGTCTTCAAGAAACTTTCCAAATGTATACAATTTTCTGGGGTTAATATGACGTACGTATTTAGGTACCCTAATAAAATATAGTACCAGCAGTCTAGTATTACTACAGCAAAAAAAAAAATTAAAAAAACTTCTTTTAGTGATAAAAGGTGACATTTTCAAAATCAAACTCAAAAGATATTAATAGCAAAAAGTGTTATTTTTTCAAAAAAAAAAAAAAATTCCAATCAAAAAAGTGGATTATATATTTAACGAGAAATCTGTTTAAAGAATGGAGAGGCATTTCAGAAATGATGCGTTTAAAAGCCGAGTTGATGCAAATCAATTAAAATGGTCAATTGGTATATAGACGATTAAAAACAGATGTGCTAAATATAGAAACACAACAAGGGTTTATATTATTTAAAGTTATTGTCTAGAATTCACAAAAATGGTGAAAAAAACCGTTTGCAAAGGCAAAAAAAAACCGTTTCCACGTATTTTACAAACACCAGGATATTTAGTAGGCATTCCCTACTACTTAATAACGATGATTTCATAGTGTTTCTATTTTTAAACGCCATATGAATGTCATTGAGGTACGACATTTGCAAATAACAATAATTAAAACAACAATAATGACATCAGTATCTCCAACTAATAGCTATTTGTTGCTTTATTCAGTCTCTAAAAAAAAGTATTTATATTCAGTTAGTTTTGAAAACGTTCTTACTAGACCAAGAATGAATAAATTAAGATGAGAAAAAAAGCTTAGAATGTTCAAATTTCAATGTTTCATGAATGGATAAATATTGCAACTAGATTTTCATTAATCTTAATGAATTTCATAAATGTGGTTTTACCTTGATTTGAATTATGGCTACCAATCTATAGACAAGTATCAACATGACAAAAATTTCAAATCTTGCTGATTTTTTACTTACCAGAAGTGTTAATGTACTATGGAAAAAGGCATACGAGGGAGTTACACCGGTCGCTCGGCAAGTTTGCTCCAATTATTTATTTTGTTTTATTTATTATTATTATTTCCCTACCATAGTCCATATATAGTTTTAGATTCCTCCCCTTTTTCTTTAAAAAAATTCAAAAACATCAAAAACCGTATACGTTATGATATATATATTATTATAAGTTTATTTATTTATCTATTTATTTTTTACTTAATATTTTGTTTGTATCTAAAGTACTACTGTTTGTAAAAATTTTTTAGAATTTCTTATTCTTGTTTCTTCCTCCCATCACCAAAAAAAAAAAAAAAAAAAAAAAAAAAAAAAAAATTAAAACTCTCCTCACAAACTTCTTTTATATTCTCCCCCTGATAATTTTTTTATTTTTACTTTTACCCAGTACCACCATTATACATTCAAAAATTTTTTTTCTGGAGATCCAAACCAATATCTTGATATCCAACAACAACATAATTATAGATCTATAAATATTTCAAGTATTACACTTTATTATAAACATTTCTCTCTTCTCTCATAAACATATATCCTAATATGGGTCGACGAAAAATCGCCATTCTTCCTCTTGAGAACGAGAGAAACCGATCAGTGTAAGTTTGCAGATACATGTTTAAACGCATTAATATCCTTCGCTACTAACATAAATATTTTTAGGACGTTTCTTAAACGAAAAGCAGGACTGTTTAAAAAGGCTCACGAACTCTCGGTTTTATGTCAAGTCGATATCGCTGTTCTTATTGTTGGCCAAAACAACCGAGTCTACGAATTCGCCTCAAACGACATTTCGCACATTCTCAAAAAATATAATGAAGTAAGTATTAAAAATCTCTTATCAGTGTTTAAGAAGGGAGAAAAAATTGCACGACTATGTTAAAAAAAAAAATTGGAAGGAAGATAAACACGTCTAGATATTTGTCATTTATTTTTATACACATATTTCTATAAATATCTTTTTGGTTCCTTTTTTTTACATATCAAAAACTAGCTCATTATCTCCAATTTGTGACAGAAACAGCAATACGAAGAAATATTGAGAAATAACAATGACGACTTTTTGCATCATTTTTCACTCCTCAAACAGTAAAACTGCCATTATCAGAACACAAATATCATTTTTATTTCCTCGTTCTATTGGTGTTGTATAACGGTGGCTATAATTCATTGTTTATATTTAGTCAACAATTCATAGCAACAATGCCAACCTTTTTAAAATTTACAAATTTACAAATTTACAAAAAAAAACAAACTCAAGCGTTTTATTATAACAAAGCCTTTAATTAACTTATTTTTTTCTTCTTTTATTTAGGTTAAACCTCATGAATCTAAGCGTCCTAAGGATTACAACAAAAATGGTGATGCAAAAAGCGATGATGATGATTATGAGTACGATGATGATGACACTAAAAGTACCTCAACTCCATCACCATCATTTGCAAAACAAAAACTACACTCTCGTTCAGGTTCAACAGCATCTCCAGCGATTCCACAAAATGTTATCAATGCATCTAATTTTCAGTCTCATCAAAGGAAGCCGTCAAATTCAAGCGCTTCCTCTATGTATTCTATATCCAACACACCTCTAATTAAAACTGAATCATCTTCGTCTTCTCCAAATCTAAATCATCACCACTCAATCCATCCACAGCAGCAGTTCACCCCACAATTACCTCACGCTTCAAACACTCCTAATAGCAATCATGCTTCACTTTCTTCTCATCCCATACAACGTACTGCAAGCCCATACCAACATCTCCACAATCCCCCTTTACCAACCCTTCCACCAGGGCATTATTATTCAGAAGTCCCTCAAAACCAATATAATTCAATGATAAACGCTCCCAATTTAGTTTTCAATCAAAACCAACCACAGCAACCTATGGCAAATTATCCTAGAATGACATCTCAACAAATATCTCAGCCAATACCCGTTATGAACCAACAATATCAGCCTCAGCCACAAACGCATCCTCAAATGGACATTTACCATCAGCAACAACAACAACAACAACAGCAACAATCAGACCCTATTCAAAGTCAACAAAGTCAATTCAATCCCTCTATGCAAAATACCAACGATCTAGGACCTCAGAAAATTTCAAATAATACACAATTACAAGATGCAAAAATATCTTCCAGGAGCATACAAGGTAATGAATTGAATCGACCAATGCCTCCATATATGCCTCCTCATTCAGTTCATTCTATTCGTCATGATAATTTCAGCCATCCAAGATCATCTCCATCCCCCAATTTTAATAGCAAATTTCCAGAAAACTCTGTTGGTAACAACAATACTAACAAGGATATCAAGAGCGACTCTAATGATAGAGATCAAAACTCGATAAAAAGACCAGCCACTGGCCTAAAGCCTATTAATTTTTATAGTCCTTCGTCTTCTGCTAATATGAGACCTAAACTTAAAGTTCAAATTCCACTTGGGCAATCCGATGGTCAAATTACCTCTGCTGAGCATTCAAATAAGGACAGAACACTATCAGATGACTTGCAGGATAAAGCTGCTGCTTCAATGAATGAGGACTCAAAAGTGTATCACTCGCCTATTCATAGTATAATCAACCATGATGATGATGACGTTACTGTAAATTCATCCAGTAATTCTAACACTAACAACAATTCAAATAGTCAAAATAACACTACAAATAATAGCAACTCTATAAACAATCCACGTCTACCCATGCTGCATAATAAGGGTGCAGTAACTAGAGTATCTCCATTGTCATCTATGCAAAATAGTACTGATTCAAACAACAAAAACCCATCAGATAAACTGGTTAATTCTTCCGATAACAATAGTAATGACTCTAAAAATGAATTCACAAACACAAGCGCTGACAACACCAACATAAATAATAACACCTCTACAAATAACACTACAACAACAGGTTCAGGAACTAACTCATTATTTGCATCTTCGTCATCTTCTTCAAACGGTAATAGTAATGGCACCTCCTGGGGTCTTTCTCTACCTCCACCTTCACCATCAACTCTTTTGAATCCAAACACTGTTATTGGAGGACCCGGAAACCCATTTGGAAGACCCTCTCTTATGTCCTCAAACAATGGTGAACAGACTCCTTTGAGTGCATTACCAAGTCGATATGTTAATGACTTGCTTCCTTCACCCTCAAACTTTTACAGCAATTATGGCTCTGATTGGAGTTTTGTGCCGTTTAATGGCCCCAGTAGCGCAGGTCTTTCGAGCAGCACTAACTTGCCTCTTCCTTCTGCTTCGTCATCAAATGGATCTTCACTGAATCCAAACAAGAATAACAGTACAAGCAGTGGCAACAGTAGTAATACTGATTTATCCAAAGACAAACAAACTTCTGATTCCAATGGCAATCAAGACAATTCTGCACAATCATTGACCAGCACCACTACCAACGATACTGGAAATGATTCCAACACCGCTGGAAACAACACAAATAATGAAGGCAATGGTGGAAAAAACGATACAGAAAATTCTGGAAGTAACTCTGCTACCGACTCATTTGACAACAGTAACAAACCGAGTAACGCAATTAATGTTAAATTGAATACCAGCGTTACTGGTCCATCTTCAGGACTTCCCTCCGCAAACCCTTTAAACAGCAGTCTCTTTAGTATTTCACAGAGATCGCACTTGTCTTCGGAATTTCTGCCTTCTCCTATTCAATTTACACCTGTTGTTACAACATCTTTACAGTCTTTAAGTGATACCAGATCTCCAACCTCAACGACAAACAAAAACAGCATTCATAATGCTAACTTACCTTCCCTTTCTTCTAATGGGCAACTGTCATCATCATCTAACTCCTCTAGCTCTTCTTCTATTCCAACACCTTCATTGTCGACAACTGTGACACATAGCAATGACAACAACGAAAACGAGAATAATGATGAAAACAACAATACATATTCTATAGCAACGTCTTCATCTGATGATAAAAATGACCCTGATAATGCAATTAAGAATGATAATAACAAGCGAGACCATTCATCTATAATTTCTAATGAAGAAAAATCCAACAAAGATTCTTTAGTTGCTTCACCATTATCAAAAAGAATTCGAACTGATGATAATTAAAATAATATCCAACTAGCAAGGTTTATATACTAATCTATTATTTTTGTGGGGAAAAAAACTTCACAGAATGATATTAATAGAAATATCAATATTATTTTCAAAAATCTCGTTCCTGAGTCTTATCTTAGCTAAACAGTTTCATGTGAAACATAGTATATTTTTTAGAATAAAGGCGTAAATGCTCAAAGTAATAAGTTAGTGTTATACATTTTTTTCCTAGTTTAGGGTATTCATTTTCTAATAAAACCCTAGGTTTTTAAAATAATTGTTGATTTATAACAGTCACACTAATAATTGTGGAATTCTATACTGATATCTGAGTATATCTCATCACAACAATTATAATCCATCATTTCCCTTTTAGTACTCTTCATGTCACATGATCAATAACTTCAAATTTCAACTTTCTGAAACTCTCAGTTATAGCGTTACCTAAGTCATTACATAACCGTATGTTGGTCTTTCCCTGCCATTACCCATACAGTTACAAATAAATTCACATTTTGCACCACTCAAAATTTTTTTGTTTCGGGACAGAGTATAGGCCTCTTACATACACACTCACATTTTCCCTCTTTTTTTTTTTTTTTTCACCCTCCCCTTTTTCCCTCTCTCTCTTTTATTACTTCCCTTCTTTGTAAGTCACTGCCCGCGATTCGACACACTCAGCAGAGAATAATAGACACAACAACACAATGAAGGTACGATAGACTAATTTTAATCATTATGTTTATTAATTCAAACACGGATTAAATAGAGTTAAAGGGATATGAAGATTTGAAATAAGACAAAAGCAAACGAAAAGGCAAAGAGCATACAATATCAACAAAGATTTGTTAAAAAAGAGAAACATGCATTTTTTTTTCAAGATTATCCCAAATAATCTAAAAATGTATATTTACTTTCGACTAATTAAATATGTTTACGATCTATAGAAGAAGAAAAAAAGCCAACTTTGACAGAACAAATCATTAATGGAATTTTTCGAAATGAAACAAGCAGAAACTTGGTTTAGTAGAATTTTGGAAGAAATAAGACTAGTGATAATTATGTTAACTGTCTCAACTACTATAAACTTTATTCATTTATATCCCTTTAACTCTGAATCCGTTGTAACGTGGCTATTTTTTTTAGATCTCTACTAACTTAGTTTTTATTTAGTTGAATATTGCGTTTCCCGCCAACGGCACTCAAAAACTCATCGACATTGATGACGAACACCGCGTTCGTGTTTTCTACGACAAGCGCATGGGCCAAGAAGTCGAAGGTGACTCCATCGGTGACGAATTCAAGGGTTACATTTTCAAGATTACCGGAGGTAACGACAAGCAAGGTTTCCCAATGAAGCAAGGTGTTCTCCACCCAACTCGTGTTAGACTTCTTCTTTCTAAGGGCCACTCTTGCTACCGCCCAAGAAGAACTGGTGAACGCAAGCGTAAGTCCGTTCGTGGTTGCATTGCTGGTCCAGATCTTGCCGTCATCTCCCTTGTTGTTGTCAAGCAAGGTGACAACGAAATCGAAGGTCTCACTGACACCCAAGTTCCTAAGCGTTTGGGTCCTAAGAGAGCTTCCAAAATCAGAAAGTTCTTCAACCTTACCCCTGAAGACGATGTTCGTAAGTACGTCATCCGCAGAGAAATTGTCAAGAATGGCAAGACCTACACAAAGGCTCCTAAGATTCAACGTCTTGTCACCCCAAGAACCCTTGCACACAAGAAGGCTATTGAAGACAAGATCCGTGCCCGTCGTCAAGCTTCTAAGGACGCTGCTAAGGAATACCAACAACTTGTTGCTAAGCGCCAGGCTGAACGTGCTGCTGAGCTTGCCGAAGCTAAGAAGAGAAGAGCTTCTTCTTTGAAGGCTGCCAAGGCTGCTGCTTCTGCTTCTGCTTAAATATATTTGAAATATAATACAAAAGAAATATAATGAAAGGGGAGTAGTTGCAACTTGAAAAAAAGAGAAGATATATAAAATACATGTTTTCATTTATCAAAAAATGCTTTGATGTTCAATGGTTTTATTTTAATGTTAGTTTTTGTTTGATGTAAATGGAGGACGTAAAAATTTAAGCAAAAAAAAAAATTGTTCTATTTTGAAATTTTTCAATAGTCACAACAGGTATATGGCAACTTGTTGATAAAATCATAGTTAGATTGTTAACATGTTGGCTGATAGAGCATTACTTTTCGTATAAAGGGCATACAATTAGGAATTGGGAAGTTTTGTTGATCTACTTGTTTGGAATATGTCAAATTTTGTAACGTTTTTGAGTTGTATACACAATTTCTTTTAGGTATAAAGGTTTGAGATATTGACCTCACCTTTAAAAGTTTTTAGTATAATCAAGAAAAAAACTTATTAAAATCAGGCAGTTCAGCTGTAGCATTTTAGCAATCAATATTCTTAAAAATAAAAGATATTGTTATTATCTTGATTTTCCAACATACAATACAAAGATAAATTTTTATTTCCAAAATACAATAATTCAGTTATTTACCAGAATGTAACCAATTTTTCTGATTGAAGTACTTGTCATAACCTGTCAATACATATCTGAACCGGACTTTGCCATCTTGAGTGCCTTTCCAAGTTTGGCCAACAGTCTGTTCATTTATATCAACCGTCTCTATCCAAGGTCTGATGTTATGCTCATCTGCAAACTCCAAAACAGCATTGATTTGGTCCAATGAACCAGTCACCGAACCCTGCACCGAAACGCCGTTATGTAGCATATCAGAAGGAACAATCTTTAGCTCGGTGCCTGGACAAATAAACCTAAACTTGCCCTTAGGCTTTATCAGTTTCATCAACTTATCAAAAACTGTCTGCGAGATAGAGCTCCCTGTATACAACAAGACATCCATTGTCATCTCTTCATTTTCTGAAACCCCCTTTCCCTCTAATTCTTCTATCAATAAAAACTTGTCGGCACCCAGTTGAAACGCTTCTTTTTGCTTTTCCAGCGTTCGCGAAACTACTGTCACACAACGCGCGCCCATTGCCTTTGCAAATTGCAATGCCATTGACCCAATCCCTCCTAACCCAACAATAGCCACATCAGTCCCTGGTCCGACCTTTGCCTCCATCAGCGGTGCAGCCCCTGTAACTCCCCCACACATCAGCACCGCAGCCGTCTCAGAGGGAAGCCCCTCGGGCACCTTAACTACAAATTTTGAGTTCACGCGCACATGCGATGCAGTTCCACCCATTGTGTTCACACGCTCTCCGTGATCGTACCGCCAATTTGTCCCCAAATAAGTCATCACGCCACGCCGACAATGCTGCTCCAGTCCGGCCATGCAAGCTCGACACGTCTCGTCACAGTCCACCTGCGCACCGACTCCAACACGGTCCCCGACTTGAAGCCTCGATGCAGCGGCACTGCCCACCTTGACGACGCGCCCGACAATCTCGTGCCCAAACGCAATTGGTAGGTATGGTCGCATCCACTGCCCGGACGCAGCAAACACGTCGCCGCCGCACACGCCGCAACACTCGATCTCAACGTCAACGTCAAAATCACGGAATGGACCTGGTTTGTATTCAAAAGCTTTAGCAGTTGGGTAATCATTCCAATCAAGCAATCCAATTGCTTTTATAGTTTCTGGATAAACCATTTTATATATGTTGGTTTTTTATTTTGTTTTTCTAGATAAAAAGAGATTGAAATAAAATAATAAAAAATAAGAATACAAAGATCAGATTAATATTTGGAAAAAATGAAAAAATAATGTGACACAGACAGGAATCGAACCTGCAGCCTTTGGATTTGGAATCCAATGCTCTACCATTGAGCCACTGCATCCAACTCTTGAAAACTGAATAATAAAACATTATTAATTTAGCACATTTAGATGGTATCATATTTTTACTTAAAAATGCTAAAATTTTCATTTCTCTCAATGCCTATATAGTTCTATTATCTCATCAAATATATTAATAATTTTATTGGCATAAATCGTGTTTTTGGATATCATTTTTATCAGAACACATTATATTTAACATTTTCCTCTAATAGAAAGGATAGAAGCGTTTGAATTTTCAAGCTAAAATTTCTCAAATACTGTTGATTTTTTTTTTTTTTTTTTTTTTT
>CBXB010000074.1:120609-153572 GCA_000817185.1 Magnusiomyces clavatus CNRMA 12.647
TTTTTTTTTTTTTTTTTTTTTCAACCTTTAAAATCTTTAAATTTTCAAGCATAAACAAGGAGGGTAACGGGTGAATAAATCTATCAATCTTTAATTTTTGTTGGTCCAATACAAAAACTAGTAAACAACACACAGTCTGTTTTTGCTTGTCTATTTTTCGTATTTTATTTTTTATTTCTTACTTTAATCTTCCTTCATTTTTAAGTTTTTTGTTGATAAAAACCTTAAAAATTTAGTCCAGCTGAAAAGAAACTAGTGAAAAAATGAATTTGTTAAAATTAGCGTTTTTACCAGTCTTTATTTATGTACTGATGTCAGTTTTGGAAATTGTCAAGGACAAATATTTACCTGCCTTATATATTTTTGATCCTGTTGAGTTACAAGAAATTGTCAGCGTCACTTTGAAAGAGAACGAAGGTGCGAACAATACTGTTATTGTTTCTTCATTGGGAAAACATCTCTCAGCCAGATACGGCGATTACATCAAGGACATTAACTTTGATGACTGGTGCTTCAGCAATGCTGGCGGGGCTATGGGAACCTTTTTTATTCTTCATGCCTCTCTTACTGAATACTTGATCGTCTTTGGCACTGCAACTGGCACTGAAGGTCACACTGGCCATCACTTGGCTGATGACTACTTTATCATTCTTTCCGAACAACAGTCTGCTGCCTATAGCGGACAACTCGACGCTACCATCTACAAGCCAGGTTCAATGCACCATTTGCCATATCTTCACTGTCAACAATATGCTATGCCTCCTGGCGGCTATGCTTTGGAACTTGCTCAAGGCTACATCCCGACCATGCTTCTTTTTGGTTTTGCCGATTCGGTATTTTCTACTATAGACCCTTTCAACCTTTGGGGCCAAGTTAAGTTTACTCTCATCTCGATAGTCAAGAACCTTTTGCTCGGTAAAATTTAGAAACACGACAATTTATTGTGGCGGCCAATTCCAACAATTAATATTGTACAATAGATAATTAGAGCCTTGGTATATATCATTGGAAAATATAGATATTAATTGAATTTAGAATTTAGACATATCATGTTTGAGTACAGAAGTGATCATTTTTAACAATAAGTTTATTTAACAATAATTAAACCGAACAAAAATTATAAAAGTTACGTATGATTTATTTTTACTTTTATATTTTATAGCTCTTATATTTTCAACCTTTTGAAGTTCTGTGATAGTTGATACCATTTGCCAAGGATCTTAGGAAATAACCAGCCGACTTTTTTCGCTCCTTGGGTGGGTCTACAGGAACCAGTCTCAACATCATGATTACTGTATCCTGAGGAATATTTTGTTTCTTAGTGTAGCTGATAGGATACAAAGATGTTCCAAAAATGAAATCTTGCTTTTTTTCTAAAAGGACTTCATTGTCCCCAAATCTAGACATGTTACCAAGCATTGCATTGGATGTGTCTCCGTATACTGGCAGGTTTTTGTCCACAGGATATTGTAGCTCTTTACAATGCTTTTCTACAAGGTGCCTGGGGGCCATACTGACTATATGTATAACTTTGTCTGGCGACAACGTCCCATTGTAATTGTATATGGGGACATCAAGAATATAATCAAACCAAATATTGACTGGCCCATATGCTCTCAAAAATCGAGTATCAACATATTTTGAGTTTTCCTTTGAGTTTGCAGTCATTTCATCTAACTTTTCAAAAGGTATATTTTCTTCGCCGCTACTATATGGGGTTACGTTAATGGAAGTATATTCCCCGGCCTGTGTTATAACAGCCAAACCATTACATTCCGGCCATTCTTTATACACAGTTCTTTGAGATAATGGGGTCAAGAGCGCTCTTTGCCATACTTCTTTTGTAATCGCTGTAACATAATAGATCCTGATGTTTCTAGTTGTACGAGCTGCTGATGGAGCACTTGCCAATGCCTCAGCTAAAGGTTTAAAGGAAATAGTTTTTTGAGCGAGTGACCAATACCATTCATCAAACATTTTTTCCAAATTGTCTTGAATACCCTCCGAAGTCATTATGGAGTTATTGAGACTAATCTTGTCTAATATGGCGGTAGACCATTGGTTATGCTCAATGTATACGGTAAGACTAGGATGAATGTATTTTTCAATTGCTTGATCAAGGCTAGCTTTCCACAAACCCTGACTGCCAATAGAATCAAATGGTGTTGTAGAATCTATAACTTTTTGTGTGACCAAGGGATCTGAAATCTTTGAAAGTATTGAATTGATTACTGAATTGTTTTTTCCCATTCCAAAAGAGATATATTAAATTGGAGGATGATTAGTATTAGATGCAATATAAAGGATAAACTTAAAATTAAGGCTGTATATAGTATAAAATAAGAAAAAACACTGTAAATAAATAATTAATATACGAATTTACCCAATTAAAAATTATTACTTAAAAGTTTAAGCATATTTTTTTTATTACTATTATAGGTTTGTTGCAAAATGGGACTTACGATTTCTGGGACACCAAAGGCGACACATGTAAAAATGATAGGGTCAAAAACCGTATCGTTTTCTTTTTTTTGCAGTCTGCACTTTTTACATATCGAACAGTATTGCTTAAAAAAAAAACTCATAACTTTTGTTGTATAAGCCGGAGAAATGGACACGTTCTGCCTCAAAAGTCATTATCTGAAACAATTTTAAAACAGTCAAGAAGAACAGGAAAGGCTAGCACACAAAAACAAGACGGGACTTTCAAACACTAACAACAACAACTATTCAAAACGCTTTTTAAAATTTTTGAAAGTAATATACTAGCTTTGATTCACACTATGGGTGAATTGTAATACTCAAAAATGCCTCTATTAAAAAGCAAACTTGCGATTTCTAAAGATCATGTCAATTATATCCAACTGCCAGTCTCTATTTTGAAAGATTTTTAAAATATTAAACAACTCAATCAACCTGAAAAGTTTTTGAACATCCAATATTTTCAACTTAAAGAATGGGAAGTATTAAGTCTAATTTTAACAAAAGTACTAAGAAAAAAGTTGGTAAAAAAAAAAAAAAAAAAAAAAAAAAAAAAAAAAAAAAAAAAAAAAAAAAAAAGCTGATATTATCAATACTACAAATTTTTAATAGTGTACTTAGAAATTTTTTTTCTTTAAAAGGCATCGCCATTTTTGTTCTTTTTTATATATATTAGTTGTAATTTGTTTTGCTAGATATTGAAAATATTGCAATTAGCAATGGGTTAGATAAGATGAGGGTCATAACCCTGGATAAGTAGTTTAGAAATTTTGAGAAGGTTGACTTTTTTCACCGAAAACAGGGTAACCGATAAAACAAAAGGCTTTCTCTCTTTATACTTACTTACCATCTACTTCAAAACTTGATTTCGTTCACTACACTAGTACTCATACATATTTATTCTTTGTATACCTGTTTGTATCAATTCTAACAAACCTTCAACATTTAATATTTTACTTATTTATTTAGAGTTAAAACTCAGTTATCTAGACTTTATTCATTTTTTTCTTCATATATATCCATCTCCTCCACAATGCATTCCAAGTTTCAAAGCTTGTGGGCTTCCGGGGATTCAGAAGGTCTGAGGCTTCTTGCTAGAGATATTGAAGATCGAGAAGCATGGAGAGGGTTTCTTACTATTCAAGAACACGATATTTTCAAGTACGCGTTAGACAAAGGTGGCTCCGTTTGGGAAGAGTTTATACATGGGAATGTAATATGTCGCCTCGAGCCTACTACAAATCAGTCTTCGTCCTATTCTTCAACTAATACCGGCGATAACTCCAATAACACGTTTGATCATGACAGGAATCAAAACAACTTTGATGAAAAAAGCAACCTGAATAAATTAAACAGCAAAGTGTCTTCACAGTATTTGTTTAACTCATCATCAGCTCGAAACTCCCCTCAGCCCAATAACTCTCAATCAATCTCCGATTCAAATAATAAACCTTCGTCTCCCTTACTGAAAACAACTTCTTCCGAAGCTAAACTAAAGCATAGATATCTCAATCTTGATCCTGTAACAGTTGCATTTCGTGTGCGGTACATGCTTTACGAAAAGTCAATATCTGTTATTTTCCCGTTTCCTGATCCCGAAGTTTCTGATGAAATTGATTATTTTGACGTTCTTGAAAAATTTGATAAAGAAATGGGGCCTAAAGATGGCAAAAGTTCTGAAAGCTCAACAGAGTCTAAAGATACAAAACCAGCCAAACGCGACATTGATGATGATTACGACGATGATGATGAGGAAGACGAAAATGAAAAGACCAAGTCCGATGGCTCAGGAAACTCCCAAAACACTCAAACTCAAACTGAAGAGAGTGACAAAATCGAGCAGGATCCTTCTGGTAAACTAATCATTACAGTTCCAAATCGCGTTCCAACAGCAGAAGAACTGAAGAAGCGGCAAGAGTCATTTCGTACTACAATTAATCGAATCTATCATATTTTTGAGGATGATGAAGAAATCCTACAAAGAAAAAGGAAACTTGAAGAATCTGATCGTCAAATAGAATCAGACATAACGGCAGACTCAGAAGTATCAGGAAAGCCAACACCTCATATTGTCTCATTTGGCGCCGCAAATCTTAGTTTAAAGCATCTAATATCTACCATTCAAAGCAAAAAAGATAAGCTGAAAATTACAGAACGAGAATTAGGATCCTTACTATCAGAAGTGCGTAAAAATCGCTCTAAATGGGCAAGTGATGATCGAATAGGCCAGGAAGAGTTATACGAAGCCTGTGAAAAAGTTGTACAGCAGCTGCGAAACACAACTGAGCATTCAACCCCATTTTTAAATAAAGTCAACAAACGAGATGCACCTGACTATAATGATGTCATCAAGTACCCAATGGATCTCAATACAGTATCAAAGAAGTTACGAACACTACAATATAAAAGTAAGAAAGAATTTGTGGATGATTTAAATCTTATCTGGGATAACTGTTTATTATATAACGCAGATCCTAAGCATTTTTTGAGAAGACATGCTATTGCAATGCGAACAAAAACCCAATCTCTTGTGCCACTAATTCCAGATATCGTTGTCAGAGATCGTGCTGAAGTTGAAGCTGAAGAAGCCAGGCTTTTGCAAATGGAAGAAGAAAGTGAAGATGAGGCTAAACAAGGTTCGGGATCCCACTCAACAAAGGGACAGAAAAGAAAAATTCATCAAGACGATAGCGGTAAAAAATCAAAGAAACCTGCTTTGGAAGATCTGAAAAGCGATGAATCGAAGAATGATACTAAAATTGCAACATCGACAGATTCTTCAGCTGTTCAAGAAAACGGGACAACTGACGTCGATCAAAAAAATACACCAAATTCAACTGATTACAACCAGTTTGACGAATACACGGCTTACGATCAAAACACAGAGTATGATCCGGAACTGGATTTTGGAACCATTGAGTCTATGCTTTACCAGGAAATGTTTGGTAAACAGGCATTAGACTATGTTTCAAAAAGAGCTGAACTTTTTAAGGACGACCAGCTTCAAATTGGACAGCCTGCTTTAATTCGAGATCCGATTGCTATGGGAAAATTTCACAGCACAGAATTGAACTACTATAAACAGAATTTCACTCCAACTTTAGAGCAATGTGACAGAAACGGAAACTCATCAAACTACATAACTGGAAGAAGTTTTTCAGAGAGCCTTGAACTTGATGAGAATGGAGAAGTAAAAAATTCGTCAATATTGGTTGAATACAACATTAGTGGAGGCTTACCAGGCGTTCCATGGAATATATCTGCTCATAATAAAAATGAAGGATTAGATCCTACCATATCTCTCAAAGACGTTCCACATTCAAAGTATATTACTGACCCAAACAAAGGATTGTCTTCAATCATTAATACAAACCTGGGAGAAATTCAAAAGATTCGCAAGATATGTTCTAAAATAGAGCTTATTCGACAAATGCAACAACAAGTCTACATGCATACTGCTCAGTTTAAACCATATGAGATTCAGGAAATTGAGGAGATAGATTTGGATGTAGAATCTAGGCTTCCAAACCGTGACAAGTATAACGCAGAAGCATCTTTCTCAGCACTCAAGCGTAATGTCGCCAAAATAGCCATGCATTCAGGCTTTGAAACGACAGAAACAATGGCTATTGATGCATTTACAGAAATTGCGGCGGATTACCTAACCAGGTTAGGGAGGGATATTGTTCAATGGATGGAAACTAGTCAACCCAATGACTTTACGTTTGAGAATATTATTCTCACTGTTTTGGAAGAAAACGGAATTGAGAGTTTGGATGAATTGGACACGTACATTCACGATGATCTCAAGAAGCATACACAAAGACTGATAGATCATGAGAAGAAAATGTCTACATTTCTTGCTGAGCTATTACGCCCTACATCTGATTTCCTTCATACAGATGGTGAATTCAATGATGGAAGCGAACAATTCATTACTGGTGATTTTTCAGAAGAGCTTGGCGAAGACTTTTTTGGATTTAAAGAGCTGGGATTGGAAAAGGAATTGGGTGTTTCCTCTTTATCAGTTCCATTGCATCTGTTTAACAGCAAGACTTTTAACTTATCTCTTGGTAGCAGTCGAAACCTTCTTACCAATCGCTTGTCTGCTTCCCAAGTTCCTGACTATCCTTTGATCGATAAGAAATATGCGGAACTTCAACTTCCTCCAATCCGTGCCCTGCTGCTAAAGAAATTAGACATGACTTCCTGTACTAAACTATTAGATGATGGGCGTATTGTATTATTGGAGGGAGATCAGTTGCCCCCAAAACAAAGAAACAACAGGCCAAAAGTACCTCCTACCGGAAAACTACCTGGTGTCAAACGTAAACTTATCAATAGAGCATTTATTCTTCCTGAGACATGCGACGACGAGTATGAAGGCATCAAACCAAAGCCGAGATCAACAGCATCTTCCACACAAAACAACACTGAAAACGGGTCCAGTGGTAATGGTGGAACAGCCGGAAAGAGTGATGATGGGCCGGATAAGAAAGCAAAGGCAAACTCTGAATACAATCCCAAGCAGGCCACAGCCTCTCAAAAAAAGTCAAAATCACAATCTTTAAAGACTAATACACAAATCAAACAACAACCAAAGGCAGTTAAAGCCTGATTAATTTTCTAATTTTTTCTCATGTATAAATATTTTTCTATCATAGTATGACCAAGAAATGTAAATGTAATTTCTCGCTTTTCTGATTTTATTTATATACATATTTTTTCTCATATTCTGTTTTATTTTTATTGATTGTTATAAAATGCAAATATCTTTTATTAAAAATAGTTTTAACTTGTATAGAAAGTCGGCAGTTTATTTTGAGATTTTATCAGGATTGAGACCTATAAATAAAATAGAAATATCAGTAGAATTGAAAGAGAAATAAATAAATACATGTCTATAATTCATCTTTTCGTTTTGAACTATACTCTGATTCTGTTGTATCAGATTCACTACTCTGTGAATCTTGAGATTCTGATGATACAATCGTTTCTGTTGAAACAGATTCTTGAACAAGGGTATTTTCCGAACTCTTGAAAGTTTTGGAATCTTGAGTAGAGGATGGGGCATTTTCTGAATCTTTGAAAGTTGAGTAGACTATTGAAGTGAATGTAGATGTAGATGTATAAGTGACTGAGCTAGTTACAAACACTGTTTCATACTTTCCCTCATCTGCTTTTTCTTCAAAGTCATCAAAATCTCCATCCTCACTATCAGATTCAGAGGAACTTTCAGTTTCAGAACTTTGATCTTGAGTATTTTTCTCTTCCAATTGAGACCTCTCTTTGGTAACAGAGTTGTCATTATTCTCTGTTGGAGGACGCTCAATACCTAAGGCTTCGTATTTATCAACCAAATCCGCCTTAAGCGACTCATTTCCATCTTTTTTATTAGTAACTCGAATATATAAAGGCGTCTTTTCCTCATCAAGGTCGTGAAGTTCAATGTAAGCTGTAAACTCAGTATTTGCAAATCCCCTCAAGTTGTCTTGCCCTATCAAATATCCTCCGTTTTGAAAATGTTCTTTCAGAAGCACAATAAGAATTGTCAAGGTTTCATTTGGATGGTCTCTTAATAAAAATGGTTTGTTTTGTTTTGGCTTATCTACAGAATCACCATTCTCTCTTTTTTGTTCGTTTTCGGGTTTATTTTTGTTCATGTTTTCTAGTTGGAATATCAGTGCCCAATCTTGGTCACTTTTAAGACCTAATTGAGAGGAAATAGCAGCTCCAATTTTATAGATATCAGAGTCAGAAATCTTAAATTTCAATCTCAAATCATTGGCTTCTTTGTCAGGTGATTCTAAAACATCTTCATCTTCGGGTAGTACAAGAGGATCATCTTCAGCTTTGTATGTCCCTGCACTCATCTGTGCCTCCGAAATTATTCTCCTACAACCAATTTTGTTTGGAGGAAATTTTTCAGGAGGAACAAATAGAGGGATATCACATAATAATGGTGTATGGACACCCATTTGATAATGACAGCTTCTCAGTTCCTCAGTCCATGAAATTGAGGTTTGTGGCGAACTTCTTGAGCAGAAAAACTGAAGATCAACAGTTCGTTCTGATGATGTAAGTTCACACATAGTTCCCATTTTGAGGTGATAAACCAAGTAAGGTGTATCCCCAGATGTGTCAATCCGTACATCCGGTGATTTTGGAGAGATTGCGTGCTTTTGGCTTGACAGAGTACTCTTATCTAACACATTATCAAAAGTTCCCAGAGTGTAAACAGTAGAGCCCTCATCAGGTTTAGGAGCTTTGGTTTTGTCAATGCCTGGATCACTTTGATGAAACTGTAAAATTTCTTTTCCGTAACATAATGAATAAGTCCACCAACCCCATCGGTAAAACATGCATAAACCCGAAAGCCGTGATAGTGCTTCTATGGCTTGTTGTTTTGCTACTTTTAGATCATTTTCTGAATATTTTTTTACTCCTTTCTTTAATGCGTTTTGTTCATCTTCAGTTGGCCTGTAATTAGTGTTGTCTATCCCTGGAGGATATTTTAACTCGTTAATTGAGTGCTTTTCAAATGGAACTTTTGGAATTGTACATAAATATGAGCTATTTTCTAGTTTCAAATACTGATATGTGAATTTATCTTTATCAATGCTATCAATGTGCTGCTTTAGTTGATTATCACTTATAAATGGCTCTTTAACGAGAACATATTCTGGTTGAGAAAACACATCGTCATAAGAATATAGTCGTGAGTATGCCCCCGATATAAATGATAAATATGAGATAAGAATATTAAATCTTGTCATACTATCAATCTGGCAGCAAAAAAACTATTCTCTATAGATTTTATATTTGTTTAGTAAAATGCAACTTTTATGGTTATACAGGTGTTAAGATTAGATATTGATGACGATAATCTGTTCAAAGTTACCCTGTTGGAAAAAGTTACCCTCCTTAAAGCTTATTCTCCAATAGTAAATTTTTTTCAGGATTTTTCAGATCAACCTCAGAGCCAACACCAAATTTCAGAAACTCCCACTTTTGTTTTACTACCCACATATATTAGAGTGAATCAATAATACTTTTGATCACCACGTCGTAAGGGAACGAAGAAATAAATCATGCTTTCTAGATATTCCAATTTATCAAAGGTTTCCCGTCTTTCTAGCTCGGCAACAGTTAGACTTTTTTCATCAAGCAGTGTTGTATTCAATGCTTCTGCTTCTGAATCATCAACACAAGAGGAATTCAATTCTTTGAAGATCAAGAATCCTAAAATGAGAAATGCAATTCTTAACGGATATGCCAACTTTTCTGGCCCACCATCTTTGAAATCACGTACAAGTAGAGTTCGATACCAGACACCTAAGGGCCTGGATGAAGTATTTCCACTTGCTCTTGATATTATTAACGCTCACAAAGCCAAACTTTACAAAAAGGTTGACGAACTGAAGGAAGAATTAAAATCCATTTCAGTTACTGAAAACCCTGAAGCATATGAAGAAGTTTCCAAAGAGATTGAAAAAACATTAGTACAAGCCGAAATTGACAACCCAGAAGTACAATATAATTTCACTATTAAGCAAATTGACTGGGATCAACCTGTCTATAGACACCTTGCTAAGAAGAAATGGGAAGATTACAACCTTCTGATCTTAATGCAACGACTCGAAACTTTGAAAGCTATTCCTGATACAGAACCCACTCTCGATCCCAAGGTTGAAGTTACTCTCAAATTCCTTGGACCAGTAAATAAAGAAGTTACTCCCGGCTCATTAGTTCCCTGCAAGGTTGCTTCTTATCCTCCACTTTTGAACATCCAAGAGTTCGACAGCAAAAGCTCTACCGAACAATCACTTTACACTATCTTAATAGTCAACCCCGATACTCCAAATTTGGAAACTGACTCTTACAGTACCACCTTACAATGGGCTGTTTCCAACATTCCTATCACCATGAAAGATTCATTTGTAGATGTTGAAAAGTCCACTGAACTTTTGTCTTATCTTCCACCTGTTCCAGAAAAAAATGCCGGTAATCAACGTTTTGTTGTTTGGGCTTATAAACAGAAGGGACCTATTGATAGTAACAGCGAATTAGTGTCTAGTTTAATTTCAAGAGAAAACTTTGACATTAGAAAATTCTCATCATCGCTTGACTTGACTGCTGTTGGTGCTCATTTGTGGAGATGCCGTTTTGATAGAACCACCGACAGTGTGAGAGAAAAATACGGTCTTCCAGAAGGAAGAGTTTTCACAAGAACCCGCCGATAATTATTTTGGTTTCTATAAAAAACAATAAAACAATTCTGGTTTTAAAGTTTCGGAACAAGAGTTTTTTATTTTCGTTTGACGCATCCTTTTTTTTTTTTAATCCTGTAAATAAATACAAAATAATCAATAAAAAGAAATATATAAAAGCATGATGAAATTAAACTTTTAAATATCAATTGAAGAGCTGTAATAATAAGTATGTAAATATATATGATCTTAACCAACGTTCAATTTTCAGTTATATATTTTCATATCTATAATAAACATATGAGATCTCCATGAACTCTACGTACGAAAAATATACTACTATTTGATAGTTAAAATTTCCGAAAAAACAAATGCAGCAAAATAGCTGTTCAAAAATATTTTTTTAACTTTTTTTGATTTTTTGTGTGAATATATATACAGTTGAATATTTAAATGAAGAGCTGTATATTGAGAATATTAGGAGCGTTTTATTTTAATGTTATCGAATTGATTTATCGTCAGTCTAAGAGAGAGCCTTAGTGATGTAGGCTTCCAAGTCGAAGTTGGGGTCATCAAAATTTACTGGACCATCTTTGGCAACTGGTTTTGGATGTAATTCAGCATATTTTGCCTTAGCTTCCTTGATCAAAGCTTCCTTACGAGCGTATTCTTTAGCAGCCTTTTCTTGTTCAGCTTTGCTAGCAAGTTTCATGTCGTGAAAGAAACCATAGACAACACCGGCACCGAGAGCACCCCATCGGAAGACCTATATGGATGAAAAGTTTTTCACGTTTTATGGTTAGAAAGTTATTCTAATGTATAGCATTGTTTGATAAATGTCAAAATAAGCACAACATGTTGAAAAAAATAAGATAAACTGTGACAAAAACATTGTTGCCTGTAGCACTAAGAAAACTTTCAAAGTTCGAAGTTAAAACATACATTAAGAACTGGAGCTGAAGACATTTTTGTGAAATTGTATTTTGATGAAAATAAAAGGAAAAAGCAGTAACGAATAAAGCCCAGGAAGACGGTTATCTCTATAAAAAAAGGGAAAGGGAATAAGTCGTAGAAAAAAATAGTGAAAAAAAGCAGGAAAATTAAAGGCTTTTATTGGTGCAATTTTTCAGACTCATAGTTACTTAGGACCCAGATGTTCCCGCAAAATTTGGCTTTTGTTCTATTATCAACATCACCATCTATACTATCAGTTTCTAAATGCCAATATCTACAAACAAATAAATTTTTATGTTTATCTTGTTTTAATTCATTTTAAGAATACAGCTAATATTTGAGATCACAATAATGAGATTGTCAAGTCTTTTGTTATTTACTTCGTTGGTATTGCTGAAAGCAATGGCTGAACAATCTAATCTTAAATCAGCTCCTATATACTTCTCGCAACTCCCAAGTGTTGAAGAGAAGCCTATATTTATTGGCAATGTTATATACGACACATTTTCTTTCAAGGACTCGACAGAAACCGTTGAGGTGGACCTCCCATCAGAAGACAAATACGGTTGTTTTGGTATTAAACATGTTGAAAAATCAAACGAAACCTCGAAATTCGATTGTATGAGCTATGCCAAATTTTCATCAAACTCAACAGAGGCCTCAATTGATGTGTATTTAGATACCAAGGGAGATATTCAGCATATAGATTATTTTAACGGTGTCGAGGTGATCTTAACCAAAAAACGGAACTTTTTTTCTCAAAATAAGGCCCCAAAGAAAAAGGCTAGTAGTAAGCAGAATCACACAAACCAAAAGCCCAACAAGCAGACAATAAAGATTAACATCTTTAATACTAAGCCTGCTGGTCCAAGTCCTTCATTGAAAGAGCCAATTGTTATTATTGATAATAAAATTCCTGAAAAGGAGGTATGTTGATTCAATACTATCATTTTTTACATATTTTGTTATTTTAACACTTTTTGTTTCCTCCCATCCTCTAGGTACCTAAAACTTTTTTGCAACAATACGGAATCTACGTTATCCCATTTCTTCTTCTTCTTGTATTATCAGGAGGTGGTGCCGAATAAGCCTTATCATGATGCATTTTTTTTTTTTTTTTCCTTTTCAATAAATAGTAATTATAAATTGTTTAAAATTTTTAATGAAGTTTGCTACAATCATACTGAATTCTGAATGTCTTACTTTGGATGCAGAAAATTTACAATTTATGCTTATGTATAGATTTCAAATTATCGAAAAAAATTGTTATTCAAAATGTTTCCTAAAAAAAAAGCAAGCAATAATTCACAAAAACAGCTGAGAGAGTTTGTAATATTAAAAGAATATTTTAAAGATGTTTTTCAGTTTAAACGGTATTTTTTATTTATTTTATTTCTACATTAGCCTGTTATTCTAGATATAAACCTAGGTCATAACAATTGTACTAAGAATATCATCAAATTTCTGGTTGTCATCATTATCTTTTATTTGTATACCCAAGTTTTTTTTCTCCAAAATTTTAATCAATTGACTATTTTGACTCCTTCTTGTTATCGTGTCTCTTGTTTCTTGAGGCGTTGCCAGAAGAATTGTTTTCACCCTTCTTTGAATTGTTGTTTGATTCATGGTCTTGTCTATCAGGATTGGCAATAGTTTCCTGAGCAGCATAGTTTTTCTGTGTGTTGCGAATAAACCAGTCGGCATATTTTCTGCTGGTCTTGATTTCAGAAACATGAATCAAGTCATTTTCCAAGGCAATATCAATGTCGGAAACGTTTGAGTATTCACCATCCAAAATGTCTCCACTGGTCCACTTCAATTGCCTGTTTTTGAGCTTGAAGTTAACAAGAATGCTGCGGACTTCATCTGTATTGACTTCCAAAAATTTGGCAAGCTTAGCAACATCCATAGTAGCGTAAAGATTGAGATAGTTTTTCAATGATGGTGCAGTGATGGTGTTTGTAACATCTTGCATAAAGACCTTGCAGTGGTATAAGGTTGGGGTGACGTTCATAGCGGGGTTCTCAAAGTCTGGAAGACTAGGAGAGACAAATCTTGGAGCGGCAAATATAAAAAGAGATTGGAAGATTTGAAGAGCATCTGGTCCTCCACGTTGCATCTTGTAAAGTTGTTCACCATATTTTTCACGAAGAGTAGTGTGAATAGATTCATCAAGACGAGTTGGGTTCAAAGCAACACACATAGCCAAAAGAGCGTACATTTGATCGGATTTCTTGGTAACGGCATCGAATTGAGCTGATCGATTAATGTTCTTCGTACGTGAAATGAAAAGAAGAATATGGGAGAATGCCTTGATAGCATCTGCATAACGTCTCAACATCATGTAACAGAAACCGACATAGTAGTAGGTAGTATAATGGGCAGTAGCAACACGGGCAAAAAATGCCTTCTTATTGAGTTGAATGCCCTCCATAGTTTTGAGAGCCAGAGAGAAGTCACCCAAAAGAGTGTGAACTCTTAACAACCCAATTATTGAAAAGTATCCAAGAGTCTTGTAAAGATGCTTTGAACCGAACTCACCAGCAACAGCGTTTGGATCGTCACCATTTTTAATAGCCTCGAGTTGCTGACTGATTCTAGACTTTCCAGAAAGGGAATATAACACATTGAGAACGCTATAAGGGGCCCAAGCATCCAAGTTTTCCTTCATGAGTTTAACGTCAGGATGATTTCTAGCAATAAGCTTGTTTCTAAAGATGCAAAAGTTGTTAAATTGATAAATAAACTCATCAATAATATCCCAAGCCCAGTAACTTGGAAGTTCAATGTTTACAGGGCCATCAGAGTTGAGAAAAAAGTTGAACAAATTGCAGTAGTTGGCATATGATTGAAGTCTTTGTTCAGTGTTGGGTTTTAAAAGGCCATAAAGATGTCTGTAATAAACTTCAGAGTAAAATAAAAGAAAAGTTGGGTCCTTGACTAATGGGGCAACAACTCTTTCTGGATCAGGCCAAGGTGATGACTTGTAAAAGTTTTCGGTCAACTTGTTGAAACCAGTTTCGTAACAGGCATGAAGTTCGTGTGTGTTTCCTTCGTTAAATTGTTTCTTGAAATGAAGAATAAAATCACGAACAACTTCAGGAAGATAGTTGCTTGAGCGAGAATTTTTTTGAAGAGCTTCTTGCTGCTTGGCTAATTGATTCTCATCATAGCTAAATAATTGGGGGATAAAAACGACAAATATTTGAGAAATGATTAGATATTGTAAATGTCAAAAGATAATCGGGTGAAAAAAGAAAAAAATCAAAGTTAAAACATACTAGTTATTTCCAACAACTAACGATTTGTCATAAAAAGAAGACACATTGTCTCCAAAATCGTATCCTTTACTCATTGTGACTTAAAATGCCAGTAAAAGCTGCTAAAAAGGACAAAAAAACTGATTTGTTCTGATTTTGTATGTATTCAGATCAGCTTGCTGAAAATTTTTTCAAGCTTATTTGGTGGTTTGGTTGTTGGCACACAAACTAGAAAAATTATCAGTATTGTATGTACACCTATCAGACACAAATATACGCAACAAATTTAAATCTGTTAAGATTATAGAATAAATTAAGTGGAAATTTGAAGATAGACCAAAAATATCAACTATTTTTTGAGGTTGATAAGATTTCGCGATATAACTTATCAGCTATCGGTTTTTTTTCCTTTAATTTTTTCAAAATAAAAAACAATTTAGATACTGACTAAAATCAGAGACAATGTATCATCTGGTAAAAGGAATATATACATCTTTCACCAGGAAAGAAGGTAAGTTCTTCATTTTTTTAATTTGTTTATATAATGACCAAAGCGTTAACATGTTGTTTGTTTGTGCCTAAGAATACTCGGTATTATTACTAGGTCTCGATAATGCCGGAAAGACAGTAAGTGTTTAGAAAATGAAATAGAAAACTAAAATCAGCCATTTTTGTTTAGTGATTGTATCCAGCTAGTCGCTGTCCATCCACACAAAAATCTAGAAGGGGGAAAAAAAAAGCTAACATAAAGTTTATCGTCTTTTTTTTACTTCATTTGGTTTTGTTTGTAACGAGCAATCCTTTTATTTAATTTTTTATCTTTTGTTACTATCATTTTAATTCAAGACATTGTTAGAGCAATTAAAAAAAGAATACAGTGAATCCAAAAAAAGCTTGTCTCCAGATAGAATTGCTCCAACAGTGGGACAAAATGTTGGACATATCACTATCAATGGTGTCCTACTTCGATTATGGGATGTAGGTGGTCAAGAAAACTTGAGGTCGATGTGGGAATCATACTACAAAGAAGCCCATGCAGTTGTATTTGTTGTAGACTCAGCAGATCGAGAAAGACTAGAAGAGTGTAAAACTGCTTTAGAGACGGTTGTTACAAATGAAGAAACTGAAGGTGTTCCAATTCTAATGTTAGCCAACAAGCAAGACAAAGAAGATCGAATGGAAGTGGAAGATATCAAAGAGATCTTCAATGTGATTGCTGAAAAAATGGGTGCACGAGATAGTAGGGTTTTACCAATCAGTGCCTTGACTGGGTAGGTTTTATCCTTAAAGCTTGAATTGAGGTCATACAAATTTTTTTAAGGGTCTAACAGTATTTTGTTGTTTTAACTTTATTGTAGGGAGGGCATTGAAAATGCTGCAGATTGGCTTGTAACAAGACTCGTAAGAAACAAGCAATATAGGCCTCCAAATCTACGATAAGACGAGAGTTTTATTTTATTTATTTTTCTTTTGAAAACCTCATTGATAGAAATTAAGAATGAAATAATTGTGAACCCTTAATAGTGTTGATTTTTGAATGAGTAGGTAAATGTTATATTTTATGCTTTTTGTATTATTTATTATTTAGATAACAAGTGAAATGTGATTGTGTTTTTTTTCCTCTTTTTTTTCTTTTTTCTTTTCCTTTATTACTACTCCTTATACTACACTACATATGATATATATTATTTAATATTCGGATTTAAATAGCTCGCCTATTCTAACTTATTCATTCATTAGACTTACCGAAGTTCTGTTTTGCTATCGATATTCAGGTGCTTCAAACCTTAAGTGAATATAGACTCCTACTACCCATAATATAAATGCCAGCACAATATAGATCACAACATGACGGTTCCTCTTTATCTCAGGCTTTGGCTCGAAATCAGTCTGACGTTAGTATAATAACCACTGATAGCAATATTCATACACCTACGCAGCCCATGACTCCTCGGGGATATGAAAGTCCCATGATACAGTGCTCAAATGGTTTTACTAGATTTAACAATTTTTCGACTTTATCGATAGCTACCTCAGACGAAGACGAAAGTGGACCAGACGACATTTGGACAAAAGAGGATGACAAATTTTTACTTGATGTTTATCATGACCAAATTGACAATCCGCTAAAGTCCCCCATCAATCTACATGGTAATACAGTGACATTACCTTATGGTCTTGTCCACAAAATTATCAGGCAATCAATTAAAATTGCCAGTAGAACTGAGCGTCCATTCAACCATCCTGTGTCCCAAATAAGGAAACGGCTGCACTATTTGTTTGCATTGGAGCAGCAACAACTTCAGCAAAGCGTGTCATTTAGAGTCAATTCGGCTGATTCTTTTTATCGATCAAAAATTACAGCTTACAGTACCCCTCCACCTTCTTCAATTTCGCCTAGGCCTATAAACAATAATAGTCCAAAGTCTTTTGATTCACAGTTTAGCACTATAGATTCACTTATAGGGGAAGAGTTTGATTTTTCCGAAAACAACCAGATGCAGAATATAGGACCACGAAACAACAAAGATGATTTTTCTGATGATGGTTTGAATAAAAGACCTTCTTCCCCCTCTTTGCATTCAATATATCAATCTGGCGTCATGATAATTCCCACGAGTCCGTCTCGATATGCACTACAAAACATAAATAATAACGACATGTCCATTCGTTTGTCTCATAAAGGCAAATCTGAAACCAATGCACTTCAACCAAATGCACATACCACAAATGTAGCCATTACCAACATTGATGGTTTACTAACAAATAATGAGTTTAACAATGGCGAGCTGAACATGAGCTCTTACGATTTTTTTAGACAGTCAAACATTTCAACTCCTTCACCACAAAGATCAATTCACAAACAGTCCAGTAGTGTACGGAGTTTAGATAATCCATTTGTTTTTAAAGAAAACCAAAGCGAAAAAGCTTTGGCATCAAAATCATATAACAAGTTAAATGTTAACGATTCTGGCATAAATCAAGGCTACAAAATGAATGATGACTACTACCTACAGCAAACTCAAATAGAAATCCCTACAAACAAGGTCAGTGACAAAAAAAGAGGAAGTTTGGTAATGAAGCGAATACCTTAGATACTAAATTTTCATAATAGATAGATAGAAATTTGACGTTACATAAATTTGCTTTATGGAACTTCTCTTGTGTAATTATAGTTCTAAAACAATAACCTTGTTAGTTTAAATTTCGGCTGAAAATTGAGTCCGGTAACTCAGGTTAAAAATTTGTTTTCAATAATTGATATTTAAAGTTTTAAAATTACTGAATTTTTATAAATATATGACATGAAAAAATGTATTGTATTAACAATAGTGAATATATTTACAGAGATTGATTATTTTTGACGTTTTTTTTTTTCTTTTCCTGACAATTGGAATTCATTATGAGAGTCGTGAGAGATAAGTATAAATTATCATGGATAGTGAAAGAGTTTGTAGTTCCGTTGAGTCTTTTTAATCCATTTTAATATAATTCTAGATGGTTTAGTTTTCTTTTTCAGAAGGGCTCTTTAGCTTGGTTGTATCTTGAATAATTTTCAAAAAATCACGAGGTACGTCACCCTGGGCTCTAACTTCGACCTTGCGTTCTGGAATCTTAGGACCAATATGAGGAGCAGGCCACTCAGGGTGCAAAATACCGGCCTTTCTGAATAATAATGCAACTCTATCTGTCGGTTGAGCTCCCACACCAATCCAGTATCTGGCTCTGTCAAAATCTAATGCAATGTCTTTGATAGGTCGGGTGTATCCTTCAGCCTTTTGTTGTTCTGTTAAAGGAGTTGGAATAGGATTATAAGTTCCAATTACTTCAATAGGAAGCTTATTTCTTCCTGATCTATAAAAAATAAGTAGGGAAAAATGGTGTTATAGTTAGTATGATATTGATCTAGTGATTAATAAAATGAAAAGTCAAATTACACACCTAGCACGAGCAACAACAATGTTGTAAAGTGGTGCAAATTTTCTACCAAACCTGGCAAGTCTTATTCTAACAGAACCTTTCATTTTGTATTGTATATATTACTTGCGTAAAAACTGGTTGCTGTGATAGGCAAATATTAACAACAGTGATTGTTGAGGAACAGATATTATTGGAGGTGATGTTGTAAAAATGATGAAAAAATTTTAAGCCTAATTTGGCTTAGCAAAGTTCACTATGAGATTCAGCAGAAACTTTTTTCTTTTGTTAATCGATTGTCACGTGAATATATATATCCAAATCAGGGTAATTAGAAATTACAATCCCTCCATCGCTGCCATCGCAATAAGCTCCTTTCCCATCATCACCACTGCCAACGTATACTCTCTTCTTTAAATATATTTGCATCACATTTAAGACCACATATATATTCAAGATTTCAAAGTCCAAAACTAACATTTTCAGCAATTAAATCAATTGGGCTAATTAACCTCAACTTCTTAGTTTTAAAATTTTAATTTTCACTGTTTAAAGATGGCTTTTTCAGCAGCTCCCGCTGTTGTCATGGGTAAGATACTACTAATATAACCTGAAAATTAATCACAACTTCCAATAACTAACTATATTTTTTTTCATTTTTTTCATTTTGCTCGTTTAAATAGACAAGTAAGTCAAGTCTCAATTCATTCATTTTGGTATTTTCCTGTCCAAATTTAGGGTTATATATGCCAATTGGCCTTCATTTATTTTACTTATATGCGCTATTATCGTATTTCCTAATCAGCCTCCCATTCTATCATCACTACAGAGCTCAGCCCAAATATCATTAACAGTACAAAAACTAACACAATTAAATCCTTTTTTTCCTTATTTGTAGCGGTACCGGTCTTACAAAACTTGGCTTTGCCGGTAATGATTCTCCATCTTTTATCTTCCCTACAGTCATTGCTACTCGCCAATCCGCAGGCTCAAGAACTCAAACAGGTACTTCTGGAGGTCATTTGTCTCAAAAAAGAGGTACTGAAGATCTTGATTTCTTCATTGGTAATGAAGCATTGGAGGCTGCAAATGGACCTCGTAAGTACAAATTTATTCCTTGTTTTTATTAATGTTTTTTTTAGCCAGCGGCTAACCTATTTTTTTCATTTAGATTACGGGCTCAATTATCCAATTCGACATGGTCAAGTAGAGAATTGGGATCATATGGAAAGATTTTGGGAAAACTCCATTTTCAAATACTTAAGATGTGAGCCTGAAGACCACTATTTCCTTTTGGTACGTATTGTATCTATTGCTTTGGACAATGTCATTCATTTCTAACCACGTTCATATATAGACTGAACCACCTTTAAATCCCCCAGAAAACAGAGAAAATACTGCCGAAATCATGTTTGAATCATTTAATTGTGCTGGTCTTTATATTGCAGTTCAAGCCGTACTTGCGCTTGCTGCATCTTGGACATCAAGTAAGGTCGTTGACAGAACCTTGACTGGTACTGTTATCGATTCTGGTGATGGCGTAACTCACGTTATTCCAGTGGCCGAGGGTTATGTCATTGGTTCTGCTATCAAGAACATTCCTATTGCCGGTCGTGATATCACATATTTCATTCAAAGTTTATTGAGAGATCGAAATGAGCCTGACTCTAGTTTAAAAACTGCTGAGAGAATAAAAGAAGAGTACTGCTATGTTTCCCCGGATATTGTTAAGGAATTTTCCCGATATGATATGGAACCTGAAAGATTTCAGAAATACATTGTTGATCAAGGTCTTGGCCGAAAGATTCAAGTCGATGTTGGCTACGAACGCTTTCTTGCTCCTGAAATTTTTTTCAACCCCGAAATTTACTCATCAGACTACTTAACTCCCCTTCCAGCAGTTGTTGACTCTGTTGTACAAGCTTCCCCTATTGATGTTCGTCGGGGTCTCTACAAGAATATTGTTCTTTCTGGTGGTTCAACCATGTTTAGAGATTTTGGACGAAGACTTCAAAGAGACATTAGAGCTCTTGTTAACGATCGTATTCACCGTTCAGAACAGCTCAGCGGTGCCAAGTCTGGTGGTCTTGATGTTAATGTTATCAGTCACAAGAAGCAGCGTAATGCTGTTTGGTTTGGAGGTTCCTTGCTTGCTGGTACAGCTGAATTCAGAAATATTTGTTATACTAAGGCTGACTATGATGAATATGGTCCTAGTATTGTTAGACAATTTTCTCTCTTCAACGTACCATGATTGTTTTTCTCTTTGTTAAATATCCTTGGTTGTTGTTTTTAGCAAAGAACTATTTATGTTTAGCCAAATGTGTAAATGTGTCAAAAGAATGGAAAGTTACAAATCACAACATCAGTTTTATAGTTTTGTCGTTATAGAATAACAGTAAAAAATAAAATCTATTAATATTTACATAAAAGGGTACTGCAGAATATAGAAAAAAATGATGCTTATTTAAAAATTTTTTTATCAGCTGCGGAAAAGTCGTTTTTATTCTCTCACTCATCTAAAGGTTTGCTTCGGTAAATAATTCTCTAATTTTGTAAACATAATCACCCTTAATTTTAATTTGGTTGGAGGTTGGCTTGATCTTAATGGAGTCTTTTGGTAGTTCAAGTGCTTTCATTAAATCGCTTTTGAGCAATGTTATAGAGCCTTCGATTCTTCTAATTATAGTCGATCTGTGGCCGTTTGCTCTGACTTCTGAATATACTGGCAACTGATTGGCCTTAGTCCTCGTTATACGATACCATCCAGCCTTTTCTTCGGTAGGATTTGCAGCGGGTTGAACTCTCTGAAATGATAAGTCTTTTGCAGTGATACTGTCGAGACTAGGAAAAAGTTCGACTGGCTTTGCTGGTTCTGGAATTTTGGGGGCCGGCTTGGTTTCAATTGTCGAGCTTGATGTAGTAACATTAAATTTGGCACAACTCATTGAAAAAGAGCGGGTTTGAAGTCCAAAGAGCTGTAGTGATTTTCGCAACATTTCTATGATTGTGTGTATATATGTATATTATTTGTTGATGTTTGTTTTTCGCTGGAAGCTATAAAACTAGAAGTTGAATTTGCTTTGAGGATGGTCTTTTAACAGACAAGATCAAATAATTGCTTATCGTTTCAATCTCGAAAAATATAATGAAAGATTTTTTTTGGTCAGTGGTGAAAAAATAAAGAGAGGATCAGGGATGAAATATTCTTCATACTAAAATATACGCACCATTTTTCACATCCATTTTCTGTTACATCTAAGACCTTGTAGTAATGTTATCTAGTTAACATGTTCACATTTTATAATTTTGCAATTCTATCTATTTAAACTGAATGATTTTGATGATTTATTAGCTTGAAAATTCGAAATACAATTGATTTATGTACCAAGCACAACATAACTAACTTATTTTACTTTTCTTTTTTTAAAATATCGCCACTGTTGCTGATAATGGCCATCAACGAATTTTTCTATCCAGCTGCTGGAGTTCCTGTAGATGCAGTTAGATCGATATTTTCGAATTCTATACTTGTGGTACCTTCAGTTTCTGTTGGAAATGTTCCACAACTCACTGCAGACTTACTGATTCACTCTCTTAATCTAAAGATTGTTGGTAGACTTAACTCGCAATATCTATATCCTTTTGCTGGCCCTCGAGACAGTGCATCTCCAAAAGCAGGTATTAGTACAGCAATAGAGGTCTTTAGTGGATCTAATCCTGAATCGGGTGAAAAAAATTCCAAAATCACAGTTGTTCAGATACGTTCTCCCATTCTTCCAAGATGTAAAAAGCTTTTTATCAGCAATGTACTAACACCTTTTGTCAAAGAATATGATTTTCAAGAGACTGTAATTATGGGCTCATCGAACTCTGCTTTAAGTGAAGTCATTCCTGCTCCAAGATATAAAGTTTTTTATTCTGACAAATCTCCAGATTCTGACTCTTTGTCCGTAAGGCTAGCTAAACTGTCACTTGAAAACTCTCAGGATATACCCACAGCGAAAGCCCCATTTCCAGCCACAAAATTACCAGAATCTGGAATGACTTTAGATGCTTTGGAAGGAATTTCTTCCATTAAATTGAATTCCTCCAATGAACTAGCAAAGGTGTCTGCATCAGTCATCTTTGTGTTTGAGGGAGATAACTTTTATGATGCCCATGAGCTTGCTGATAGAGTAATTTCATTATTAGATTGGGACGTCAAGAAAATAAAGTCATTTTTACCGAATCAAAGATGGGTTGAACCATACTCATGGAAGGGTGTCTATGGAAAGGGTGTTCCTGTTGGACTTGAAGAAGGATTATATTCATAGATATAATACGTTTGTAAGGTCAATTCTAATAATTTTTTCTAACTTTTTATATCAATTGGATTTTTCTTGAATTTTTAAGCTTAGAGGTGTATAATTTTTTATTTTTATTTTTATCTATTTCTTTAATTAACAGTTTCTACATAATGTATTCCAATAGCTATAATGTAGAATATTTATTGATGATTCTTGATTCAATTCCATTCAACAAACTTTCAGGAGGTGTGAGATCCAGATTTTCTGCTTCAGCAATGAAAAGCTTGCCAACATCTACTCCTGGTTGTGCGAGATTTGGCATAGCCATAGGAGTTTGGCCAGCACCTGCAGCAGTATTGTTATTTCCAAGTAGAAGAGAAAATACAGATCTCAAACCGATCAAGTTTAAGACATACCAAGAAACCGCACTTACCCATCTGACATCCAAGTCTTTTGTAGCAACACCGGATTGGAGCATAGACTTGAATCGAATGGTCAATGGAAATGGTAATTTCACTAAAAAAATTGAAATTATGTTAGTATAGATCTTGGCTAGAGAAATAATTGTTTGTTATACTTACTGACAAGGAAACCGGAAAACAATGCATTTACCCATGACATCATGATGGTTTGTGGTATAAAGTTCAAAGCTTGAGACTTGACCATGCCCATTAGGCCATCCATGTTTGATGGATCCGAGAAGTTAGGTGGTGCATTAGGAGGAGCATCGGGATTTTTCAAGTAAGCTCCCGACTTCATCTTTTCTGAATAGTAATCCCTGATTTTGCTGAAAGATTTGTCGGACAAATTAATGCCATTTGTTCTCAAGTTTTGGCTAAAAACAAGAAACTGTTGTTCTCTAAGTGAGTTGATATCTTGAACTTTTGGCTTTGACATTATGAGAATGTTGGCATAATGACGGAGTAAACCAAATAGAATCATAACAAAAAGAATTGGAAGCAAAACCCACACCCTAAGCTGGGGATCAAGAACTAGATCTGGCACTGACATAGTTGATGTTTGTTTCTGTTATAAATTTGTTTGAAGCCAACAATATCTTTGATATAATATGGTTAGAAAAGGAAAACAAAAAAAAAAAAAAATAAATGGAAAATAATATAGTACTATATTTTATAAAAAGAAAGCCCTACGGGGGGCTCGAACCCCCAACCTTGAGATAACTAGTTATCTAAGAGTCTCACGCTCTACCGATTGAGCTAGCAAGGCTTTTCTTGAAAAACTATTTTTGCTTAGTATAAAATAGTGGTATCCTAAATAATCATTGCAAACCATCACATGCTATTTAGATAATCATAATCAGCATCGCCAGCCTGTTAAACCTTCTTTGATTTAAATTATATAACTCCCTTAGTATTTTAAATACTATGAAACTTGATATATCCATGATTTGTTAATTTGTATTAGACTTTTTACCTTTTAACATACGCTCTAAAATAATCAAAGAAAGCATAGTTTAACATATTTGATGTTATAGCGTGGTTTGCTGTATTTAGAGCTAAATAAATTTGACAATTCTAAAAATGGGAATTTTTGATATGTTGAAGAAATTTAAGTTCCTCAACAATTAAATCCCTTACCCAAACCGTTATTGTTCATTTAACAGTGTTTACATTGGTTTTTTGTACTCCTAAAATTTTTGACTCATACCAAGCTGATTTAATTTTTATCAACAACAAATAACTAGTTGAAATGTCAAAAGAGGTTTGTTTTTTTTTATCTCAATATTTTGAGCTCAACTAACTTTTTTATTTAACCATATAGGTTACGTATTTTTTAATTGATCTAAACCCCACTATGGGAAAATGCCATAATGGTAGAACATCCCCAGATTTGCAATGGGCAATGCAATACACATATGATATTATTTCAGATAAGGTACAAACAATGGAGTGACTAAGCAAATATTGAAAATACTCTATGAAGTACTTACCATATCTACATTTTATTTTAGATTATATCACTTCGTAAAACAGATCAGGTTGCTATCTATGGTTTCAATAGAAAAGGTATGAATCATTGAACTTTTATTTTTTATTTATTTTATTCACTAACAATGTATAGATGATGTCGAGGAAATTATACCAATAAAACAGTACGTACATAAGACAATCTAAAGGAGCCTGATGAGATTATTCTAACATCATATTTTATCAAAACAGATTTTTTGCATCTGATGTCAAATCAGCTCAGGATCAAATCTTTTGTGCTGACGAGGATTTTGCAGTACAACGAAACTATATCTTAGAAGCAACAAATGAAATCATTGATAAAATAGCATTTCATTGCAGACAATTAAAGTATATTAAAAATCTAATCCTTATTACAAATTGTAGAGAACCGTTGATTGATTTAGATCAAGCGCTAATATCGCCTAAATTTCCTTCCAATAAATACTTACTACCAGAATCAGATGAAGAAGATAAAGATTTAGCAAGAATACAATGGTTTCAAGAATCAGTCGAAAAATTAGAGCCTTCAAAATCAGTAATGGAGAATTTGACACAGATTTGTAGCAAAATTAGTGCCAACAACATCAATTTCAAAGTGATTGGAATCGATATTGATGACTTTGAACGTGGATATACCGAAAAATCAAAGAAAGATCCGGTAAAATTTAACAATGAGTTATTGCTATTTAAAATGAACTCAATTTTCAATCAAGATAAAGTAGAGGGGTTAGGAAGTGTTATTATAGGCAATGCTGAAGAGGCTATAGTGAGCTTGGCATACCCAAGGATCAAAAAATTTAGAGTACAAAAAAGTTATTCTGCCGTCTTATCATTAGGATTAAAAGCATTAGATGTTGAAAACTCAGATAATGTTGTTCGGGATGCAGCAGTCTCAAATAATGGGCATTCTATTCACATCAATGTTGAGGCTTATGCGTCTGTAAGAAGAGCAGCCCCACCAAGAACGGTAGCAACAGCAAAACGACAAAACAAAAATAGTTATATCCCGGGAGAAATTGGTACAAGAGAATTAACTGAAATTCAGTACTCTACAGAATATTTTAAGACCGATAATGTCCAGAAAAATGTACCTGCTGAAAATACTCCAATTTTCTTTGATGACGACAATGGGTTGACGGTTGACGGATATAACAAACAAGAAAATATACGGGAACATTTTGAAAACGGAAAAAGAATAACTGAAACAATTATTTCTACAAATAAAAAGGAATTTGGTTACAGGCTTGGTAACGAGATTGCTATGCTTGAAGAAAATGAAATAAGCTTATTGAGTGAGATCAGTAAAGGAAACTATTCAAACAAAATACCCTCTTCCTTTGAGAACACCAGGCTTATTGAGATTATTGGATTTATTCCAAGCTCAAAAGTTTTTAGATGGATGGCAATGTCACCTGCAGATTATATTGTGGGTAACAAAGATGAAGTTGAATCTGCATTTGCACTTTCATCTGTTGTCCATGCTTTATATGAATATGAAAGTTTTGCAATAGCCCGTTCTAATGCAACTTCTGGAGGCACTGGAGCAGTCGATCTTAAAGGTAGTCCAGAAATAAACTTACTTATTCCATACATTGAAGAAGAGTTTGAAGCCCTAGTTATGGTGCGTTTGCCGTTTGCTGATGACATTCGAGAATTAATGTTTCCACCACTAGGATATTTGATTAAAAAGCAAAAAACGTATAATGATGCTGGCTCAGATGACGAATCAACTACAATAGCTCAAAAAGAAAATAAAGAAGACATTATCATAACTGAACATGATGCCCTATTACCAACCCAGGAAATTCAGGATGCAGTTGATCAACTTGTTGATGAAATGGATTTGATGGAAAAGGGTATTTTAGTTGAAACAGAAGATGGGAAGAGTGAAGAGCATCAAGAATGGGGTATACCAGAAGAAATCAAAAACCCAGCTCTTCATCGATTTAAGCAAATTGCCAAGCATTACTCGATGAATGCAATGCTCAGAGAAGAAAACGGGTCTTTATACGATGAACCCAAAAATTTGCAGATTCCCAATTTTATACCCTCTTTATTGGCACATATGAGTCCACCAGAAGATGTCAAGGAAAAAATAGAAACTAACTCACTTACAGAAAAACTAGAAAAGCTACTCGAAATAAAACCTAGAGAAGCCAAAAAGCGCAGACGTGCTGATGATGACGATGAAGATGACAACAGAACTAGCAAAGTTAATCAACAGACAATCGATATTGATGGACTGCTCGAAGGAAAGTTGAATGAACAAAAAGAAATAACTAACAAAACAAAAAATAAGTTAACTACAAGTAAAGATTTGCTTTCAATTAAAGAAGGACCAAAAGATGATAACATGGATATTGGATTTGCTAAAACTGAAAATACTTTGTCGACTGTTAATTCAAAAAGTGTGGAGTTAATTGGCAACCCCCCAGTCTCTTTGTATGAATCTACCAAAGAAATGCTTTCTTACATTACCACGTCAGATATATCTTCCACCAATGTTCAGTCAATATTAGATAGATTTTTAGAAAAGTTGGAAAATATTGTAGAAAAAACCGGAAACGCTGCCTCATTAATGGCTACCTCTGGTTTTGTTGTTGAAGATGTCAACAGAGTAGTATCTTTTCTAGAAAAGCAAATTGAGTTTCTCGAAAAAAATACAGTTGTTGATGAGTTGCTACAAAGTAACATTGATATGCTTCAAAGTATAATTGATGTAAAAGAATGGATCAACGACGCAAAGGATGAAGTCAAAAAATATTTAAAATAATTAAATTGAATTGCATTTTTGTTATTTACTGAAGCTAATTTTTTTTTTTAAATTTAAACAAGTATATAAAATATTGAAATTTCAAAAACTGTTTGAATCAAAAATTAAGGTCATTAATCTTTTAGTTTGTACTTGTTAAGTCATGTGACGCTCGAATTTCTTGTTTCACCTCAATATAATTCAATACTATTTTTAACATTTTTGTTAACATTTCAAAAATCTTTAACCTCAAAAATACAAATAATAATAAAACAATCAAAAATGTCGTCAAAGCCCAGACAGGACTATATTGCTAGAATAAGATATCAAAATGACTTACCTCCTCCTCCATGTCCTCCAAAGCTTCTTGACATTCCTATAGATATTCAAAAGTTGACTTCATGGGCATTTTTGTCAGATCTTGTTCGTAAACAACAACCAAACATGGACTTGGATATGGATCAAGGTATGCCCTTGGATATGGCGACAGTACCTGGTATTTTTGATAGAGAAGACGAAGGGGAATGCTATCCATTAGATCCATTACCACAGCTTGACAGTAAAGATGCAATATTATTACGCGACCCATCTGGCGACGCATCATCTTTAAGAGCACAACCAAATGTTTCATTTTTAAGAAGAACAGAGTATATTTCTTCAGAAGTTGTTAAGCAAAAGAACGAAAACAGACCATCTTCTTCACAATCTAAAGATGAAAAATCAATCGATCCTGAAGCCCAACTTAGAGCTGTTGAAGAAACATTTGAAGCAGCAAATGTTGATTTATCTACTCTCAAACACCCTAAAAACAAGAATCTCAAAGCCGTGGAGTCCTTTTCTATACTTCCAGACTTTAAACAGCTTGATCTAACGTATCTTACTGTAAAAATGGTAAATTCAGCTTCCCTCAGTACATTACCAGAAAAACATTCCGATACAGCATATTCAGTGTCCTTATTTAGACCTACATCTTTAGAAACAGATGAATGGATGTCATTTTTTGTTCCATCAGATGCAGATTCTAAAAGATTGAAGCGTAAACTCGACGATCCCAGAGATTCTAACATTGTTGACGAGGACCAAAATGGCGAGAACGTGTATAGATTCAATCACGTTCGTGACTACGAAATGGAATTGGTTCAAAACGAAAAGAATTTCAATGACATTGCAATTAATTTTGATGACACAACCAAAGAAAATGCAGGAGAAGAGGAAGAAGAGCGACGACCTACAGCCTGGTTTGTTCCAATTGCAGGTAGGACAAATTTGAAGCGACGAAGAGTAACTGAAGATCAAAGAAAGCAAGTTGCAGAACACAATTTCAGCTCTATTGAATTTTCACTACGTGAACTCACTGCAGAGGAGTCTTTGGCGCGTGACAATGTACGCGCTGAATATGACTCTGTCTCATATATGACTACTAATGAGGCTGGACAAGTTCTCCACAACGACAATGATGATGATTAAGTGTTAAACAATACTATGTAGTTTTTTATGTATTTTTTGTTGTCATTATTCTTTGTGACGTTTTTTATTATACAGGTTATTAAATAAAGCATTGGTTTTTCTTGTTTTTTTTTATTGATGTTCAAATCTTAGCTTTTATAGTGGATTTTGCAAGAGAGTTATTTTGTAACCTTTTTTGAGAAGTGGTTTGGGGAGCCTGAAAAATCCAAGTCCGATCCTTTGCTCCTATAGGTCCAAAAAATAGCACAACCAAAAATTCTGATTTTGGTATAAATTTTTTTTTCTTTTTTCTTGTTTTCTTCCCCCTCCCCTCTGCTCAAACTTTACCTCTTTATTTTTTTATTTTTATTTGGTGACAAGCTAAAAACCACTTCACAGAGAAGTTTTTATAATGTCTCGCTTATCTTCATTAAGACCAACGCTGCAAAAAGCACCAATACCGCCACTATCTTGTAGTAAACGCCAAATACGCAGGATCAGTGACAATTCAATTCAACCATCTATAAATTTCAAATTCAACCCTCCAAATTTACGACGTTTGCCGATACGCACCAACCTTGAGAGCATAAAATCGAAAGACGTAAATTATATGTCTCTTTATGACGGTTTTCTAGACCAGTCTCAGCTCAGATCACCATTTGAAATAGTTCCACAGACAGACAAATTTTACATAGATAATATTAAAAATGCGGCACTAGACAAAAGTCATTTTAGCAAAGCTAAAGATCCCCGGCTTTCAGATCTGGTTTATTACATCTCACACAGAAGATCGGATTTAGCATGGAAGGAGTTTCAATCTCTCGAGTCGTATGGTAGAGAGCACCTCCAGAACTTAACTCGCATTCAATGGTTCATGCTTTTAAACTTGGTGACTAAATCTCCTTTTCATGACGACAAGACACTAATGAAATCGCATATTATATTAAATGCCATGCTAGAACAAAACGTTATTCCTACTGCTGCAGAATTTGCAAATATCATAAGAGTTATGATTAAACAGAAGAAAGTTGATTTAATCAAACCATTTTGGAATGAGTTCATTGTTCAACTAGGCATCCCAAAGTCTGTAGATTTATGGAACTTGTACATTCAAGGAACATGTAATGCCGATGTTTCTTTATGGTCTCGCGACTTCAAAAATTCCAGTGTTTTTCGAGGAAAAGACGAACCGAACCCCATAAACAATGCTCGAGATTTAGTTGCTGAAATGCTCGCAGAAGGCATAAAACCCAATTGCAGAACTTTTGAGTTGACTTTGCTATCCTTAAGTCAGGAAAACAATTTTCAATTTGTCGAAACCCTTATATCCACTCTATGGGGAATTACTCCCAACCCAGATGATGTGTCTACTCCTCTTGTGAGGAAGGATGACCCAACATATCCTACAATCATGTCCTTGATAGCCATAATCAACGCATATGGTGCTTCGAATCAATTTCTCAAAGGCTTGAGATTGATGGAAAAAATGAAGTCAGTTTACAGCATTGAAGTCATTAAAGATAAAAAAGCATTACAGTTATGGACAGCAGCAATGAAATGGGCGTATTATAGTTCTGAACCATGGGGAAGCACACCACCTATTGCCTTGGAACTTATATGGAAATCAATTGTTGTTGATAACAAATTCTCACCCAATGGCTCAATTATCTGGTTTAAACTGATGCGCGATATCTCTCGTCGTAACTATAAGGCTGCTAGTGAGTTGATCCCCATGCTCCTTTCTTGTCCATTAGTTAAGCTACCAGTCAAACGCGCTCAATCAGCTTTTGTTGCTATTGCTAAAGGATACTTGCAAACTGGACAACTTGCTGAATGTGAGGCTTTTGTGAAGAAGTGGATTGAGCTAGAGCCTGAATTTTCTTCTTCGCTTCCGGCAATTGAGAAGGCTGCTTCCAATCAGAAATTTGTAGGAAGCTCACCTGCAAGAATCCTCAATCTCAACCAGCTGGGGAAAACCGAGCAAGATATTTTATTAATGGAAGCTGAGGAAGAAAACAAAAAGAAAATGTTTGAAGGCTTTGAAGAAGATATGGATGTGGAAGAGCCAAATATTTCTCTTCAAGAATCAAATCATGGCTCCATTCACTTTGAGAGACATGCAGCTCAATTCAGCTAAGACTGCTTGACGATACAATAAAGCACTGTACACTTGTGGCTTCTGCTTTTTTATATTTTCTATTAAATTACAATACAGGAAACTGTTTAACTATCCTATTTATAAAACTCTATAGATGTCATTTACTATCATATATCTTGAAAAAGTAATCCATAGATATCTAAACCATTTCATTTGAGATTTGTAGGCCTTTCTCATTGCAGCATAGGTGTCAGAATAATCCTTAACTTCAGAGACAATAATTGCTGATTCTACAGTAGATTCCGATCCCAATGAGTTAATTGATGGAAACAAGTCCTTAGACTTGAAAAACAATTGAATAGCAGCATCAACAACATACAAGTACTTGCGATAAATTGGAACTGATTTTAAAACCCAGAGATTGAATTTGGCTTTGAGCTCTGGCTTGTGGACTAAAGCATTGGCAGCAGTGTATAATGCTTTATGATTAGCATGACCAGATACTCCCTCTGAATCAAAGGTAAGGATGTTAATTGGTGCAGAGTCATCTGTGTAGACTTTTTTCTCTTTCAAAACTTGCAAGATTTTAGATTGAACTTTTTCAGTGTCCCATTCAATGGTCATTGAGTCTGGAAAAAGCTTTGGATCATTGATTATGTCCAACAATGCTATCTTGTTTGTTATATCAATGGTCTTTTCAGTTGGTTCGTCATCGCCTTCTGCTTCAACAGTTACATTAAGAGTTGTATTCTTTGAAAAGTACTTAAGAGATTCAGTTAGCTCTTTGATTCTAATTTCGCCAATGCCATCCCCATCTCCAGTTGTAAAGCAAAGAAGTGAAACAGTATTGTTTTCCTTGAGAAGTCGGTGTAACGTAGGTCCAAAAAACATGACTTCATCATCTGGATGAGCTGTCAACAAAACTACAGACGAATTCTGTAATGTACTTGGATATGGATACTTTGTTGCTTGTCTTGATGCAAATCCCCATAGTAGTGATGGCACCATTGTCATTATAGTGATCAATAACATAAAAATGGGTGGTTTAGGACGAGCCTGTTGTCTAGGTCTTGCCGTAGCTGGTCTCGAGGCAGGACCTGCAGCAGGTGTAGTTGGATTTTTTGCATTCGACATTGTTTATTATTTACTTACTAAAGTTTTTTAGAAAGATGTGAGTAAAGTTGATAATTTCTAAAAGATTCTAAGTGGGTTGGTTGACTAACTTTGAATTTCTATGGGAAATATTCCACAGGAATTCCTCTATAGGAAGGGTAACTTTTGATTCATGTTCTACCTTCTTATTTTGTTTCTTAATATAACGTGTTAGTAACTAACCATTAGCCTTTTGATACCAGTTTTTAGTGATTGCATGAGCTTATAGATAGATTAACTTTTTAGAATATTTAAGAGGATAGGCTTGCCTGAAATGAAAGCAACTATAATTAAAAAATTAAAAACAAAAAAGTAGCCATAAAAAATTGGTCAAATATTTGACACAAAAGCACAAAAATTACTGGAAATATTGGATCAAAAATTTAAAGAATATTACCAGGTTCTTTTCATTTTTTTTTTTTTTTTTTTTTTT
>CBXB010000074.1:153641-175593 GCA_000817185.1 Magnusiomyces clavatus CNRMA 12.647
TTTTTTTTTTTTTTTTTTTTTAAAAAAAAAAAAAAAAAAAAAAATATAGAAAAAAAACAAAACAACAAGTTTTTTATATTATCACTAATATAGCTATGAATTAAGCTTAATTACTTAATAAACTCGCTTTTTCAAGCTGTGGCTTACAAAGTGATTGATTTTAAATTTTGAATCATTGTATTATACTAGAGATGTAGAAAATAAAAGCACTCTATGAGAAACTTACTTGTTCTGCTTGTGGCTATGGTTATATCAATGTTCAAGCCAGCAATTCATACAAAAGTCAACGTAGAGACATCTTTTATTTAAGCTTTCAGATACTTAAATCTGAAATCAAGTAATCAAAATTGAAGGCATGGTCTAAAAGCTAATGTCTCTTTGCATTTTTTCTCACAGATCTTGATGTATAAATATTTCCTAAGTAAAACATACAAACTTGCAAAAAACAAAGCGGCTATAATTTTTCTTTAAATAACATAACACAGTGAGTATTGAATTGCCTACATTGTATAGCATTATGATTTATTTTCGAATATAGTATAAATGAAAAACTAACTAAAGTGGATGTTGATTGCAAAAAAAAAAATTATCCATCCATACGAAAAGTAAAATAAATAAATATTAATAGTGGGAACTGATATCATCACCATATTCTGGTGCACCAAACCCCTTTTTGTTCATCTTTCGTGGTAGGTTTCGGAAAGGACGCTGAGATCCGTTATCTTTATTTTGTAATTTTTTATTTTTACCTCCGTTATTTCTTTTATAATTATCGTTATAATAAATGCCATTATTGTTGTTATTGCTTTCTTGATAAAGATTATACATATTTGAAGAAGAGTTGTTGAGATTGTTAATATGTTGTATTTCAGAAACTGGCTGTCCATAGAAATTTACATTGCCATTTTCTTGATATCCTTGATTTGTATTCATTAATGCATTTTGAATAGCAGCTCCTACAGGAATGCTAGAATAGGGGGGAGAAGAAGAAAAGGGGGGTATGTATCCTTGCTGTGTGTTGTCAACGTTTTGGGTATATGGTGATGTATAGATTGAAGGTTGGGTAGATAAATCGTTGTTACCATAGTAATCTTGATTGGGAATCTGATTATTCATAGAGTTAGTTCCATAATCAAAATTTTGATTCTTTTGGAAACTATCATATGAGCTATTATACTGATCATAAAAATTATTATCATTGTACGTTTTTGAATCATTATACTGAGCTAATTCTTGTGTGATGTCTCTATTCGGTTGAACATTTCGAATTTGGTTAAAAACGTTATTATTCTGGCGTAGTTTCTTTTTTGCCTTTGGTAAGTTTTTTATAGTAGAACCTTTTTTATTTTGAGACTTAGTCCGTGATGGGATAGGAGGAGGTGATTTTGACGGAGGTCTTGGTATATTCATAGGAAGTGTTGATATATGATATGGTTGTTTTCCATTATTATCTGGATACATTCCTTTAGGTTGAATGGGTATTTTGTTTTCAGTCTCATAAATACTAGGTTCCAGCTCTTTGTAAGCAGGATCATCAGCATATTTTGTGGAGTTATCATTAGCGTTTTTGTTGATTTGATTTTGATTGCTAGGAGTGTAGTTTGTTTCATATAGCGCATCTAACTCTGAAAAATCATCTGCTAAATCAGTTTTATTTACATCCTTTATTTCAGGAGCCTCTGGAGATTGGTCAGAATATAAAAGCAACGAAGGCGTTTTTGTTGAATCAATAGTTTTCTTGTTATCAGAATTTGAAGTTTGTTCTGTCGAAGATGAGTTTGATGAGTTTTTTTGTGTCTTTGTAGCCAAAAGTTCTTTTCTACGTTGTTCAAGTTTCTGTTTTAATTGTAAACGAAGTTGAAGTTCCCTTTCGGTTTTGTCCATTGGTGATGTTGAACTTGACGCGTTGGCGGTTTGTGTATTTTCTTTTTCTTTTTCTTTTTGATTAGATGCATGATATTTTTGCATCGATTTTTGATTCTTGAATTTCTCAAGCTTATTGTCAATAATCTTAGATACTTCAGGAGTAGTAGCAACAGCCGAACGGAATTTCATTTCAGATTCTAGAGAAAAATCTTCGACATTTACTAGTTCATTCCATTCTTTTGACTGTCTATCAGCAAGTGGATAATAAGGAGCAGTTCCCAAATGATTGTATTTACTGTCCATGGTTTTACGTAAATCACTAAGCCTTTTCCCATTTTTGCTAGTTTCTATAATACGCTTTTCTATACACCATCGTCTAAACTTCCGAGCAGCCTTTTGTTGAGATATAAAATTGATTTCAGAAACCGATATTCCATCCTCAAATTTTTCTTCATATAGTGATTTAATTTCTAGTGGTGGAGTTGGAATATCTGATGGAAGAGTATTAATTTCTTCTAAAGACATATCTTGCCATTGGTTAGCTTTAAAATGGTCCACTACCTTATCCCTAAACGCTATGATTTTGAAAATTTCGTGATTTGAGTTAAAAGGACGAGAGACGTCATTCTCACTTAATGAGTTTGACATCATAAATATTTTTGAGTTATTTACTATTAAAGCACTTGGTTATGCTGTGATTATCGAAAAGTTGAAATCTTAGAAGGGACGCCTAACAATCTAAAAAACAGGCTTTACTGAAAATATAGGTAGACTTAATTATTGTTACACTTATTGTAACTAGGGGTTATCTTATCATGTGACTAACCCTATAATGTCACTCGCAGTCACAATTGAGGTATACTATTTACTTAAAATGATATTATTAGGTCTGTGTTATATAACGAGGTGGGATACATTACTAAGCAAGGTTTTACTTTGGCGCACTTGTGAGATAAAAGTAAATGAGCAGAGTAGGTACAAGGCTTCGGTACTACAAAAACCACACTATGACGTTTGGCACATAAGCTTGTCATTAGGCAATACACAAATTTGTCATTGAGTAGTTTGGCAATAAACTGTATTCACTCCTTACTCAAAATTTTCTCCCTCTCTTTTTTTTTTCTTGATATTTTCTATCTCTCTTTTTCCTAACCTCTGTCACCAACAACACCTAACCAGTTTGTGCACATTGATATATTCTTCGACAACAAGATGACCGTTAGAGGAGTAAGTTTGATTTAATTAGTTTTTTTATCAACAATAATGCTTTCATTGACTGAGATCGACTGTTGAGTGATAAATCAGCTTTCTTAACGACATGTTTAATTATATGATTTCAAATATATTGTCAACAATACCGCCTGAGACCATCAACCTTTTCAAAATTTGATCGATAAGAAACAAACGTTTGAACTGCATTTTTTGGCATCACTTATCAATTACCCGTAACAAATTTTATGATGTTTTGACTTGTAATATAAGGATTGAAATATTTCATTTATATTGAAAACAGAAACGATCTCATTATTGATAGCAGATTGTATATTATTATTCATACCACGGTCAGTTATTAATTTTTATATTTGTTTTATATTAGGCTAAGAATTGGTACCCAACTGAGGACCTCGTAAAGAAGAGCAAGCCAGAAGCTCAAAACCCCACAAAGCTTCGTGCATCTCTCGTCCCAGGAACCATTTTGATCATTCTTGCTGGTCGATTCCGTGGAAAGAGAGTTGTTTACCTTAAGCCTCTTGAAGACAACACTCTTCTCGTTTCAGGCCCATTCAAGGTCAATGGTGTTCCTCTTAGAAGAGTCAACCCAAGATACGTTATCGCCACATCCACCAGAATTGACGTCTCCAATGTTGACGTTACCAAGTACGATGTTTCTTTCTTTGCCTCTGAAAAGAAGGACAAAAACGCCGCTACTGAAGAAGAATTCTTTGGTGACAAGAAAGAAAAGAAGGAAGTTAAGGCTGAACGTGTCGCTGCTCAAAAGGAAGTTGATGCTGCTCTCCTTGCTGAAATCAAGAAGCAACCTCTTCTTAAGAAATATATTGCTACCTCTTTCAGCCTGAAGAACGGTGACAAGCCCCATCTTCTCAAGTTTTAGGTGGTTAAGTTATGTAATATAGTTGTTGAGCCAAAAAAAAAATGAAGACCACATGTGAATGAAGTTTTATGATTAATCTCAATTTTTTTAAATGAATGTACCCTTTTGCTAGGATTTAATTTATTTGATAGCACGAACAGTGTTGCCGTTAGTATCCTGTTTATGTGTTACCTATTCAGATATATAAATTCATAAAGTAAACAAGAGATTAAAATTTTAATTTTAACGTGTTTTCATAATAAATAAATAAAAAAGATAAAAATAACTGAGCCCTTATTGTCTCTCGTTTAGTAGAAGAACAACAATAGTTCAATGGAATATAAAAGGCAACTTTGTCAAATTTGATATAATATAAATTTTGTTTTAGATGTTGAAAGTATGTTATTAAATAGTTTCGTACAATAATTGTTCGTGTCGAACGTGAAAAATCAGATGTTCAAAGTCATTCTGAAATTTACTCATGTGAAAAAAAATTTTATTCTAGAAAAAAAATATAAATTGTTTACATATTGAACAATTTCAATTTCTTTTTTCTTCCAAACAATTAACCAAATAAATAATTCAGTAAATTAGTTATTTGAATTGATTTTATTTTATTTTTGAACTAATACAATGGAATCCCAATCTAATGAACAAACTCTTATTCCTGTTGCTGCCTATAGCTTAAAAGTTCCAGCTGGTGAGCCAGCTTTAGTTGTTGATGGAACAGATGGTGAATTTGTAACTGTCAAGTTGACACTTGCTTCGATTGATCCAACTTCCTCAGACAGCAAGGAACCCACCGTTGTTAGAATGATCACTAGACCAAGATTTTTAGACTACGACGAAGAAAGTGATTCAGACTCTAGTGATGACGAAGATGAAGAAGGTGATGAAAATGAAGATGATAAAGATGGAAAGACAAAAGACGAAAAAAACGAGAAATCAAAGTCTTCAAAGAAGAGCACTGAGACTGATGAAGAAATGGAAGAAGACTCCGATGAAGAAGATGAAGATGAAGACGAAGACGATGAATATAATGAAAGCGGTGAAGTTCAATCTGTTATTTGCACTCTTTCACCAAATTCAGTTTTTCAACAAAATATCGAACTTTACCTTACTCCTAACCAAGAAGTTGTTTTCTTTGCTGATGGTCCTCACACTGTTTATTTGAATGGTAACGTTGTCACACATCCTTACGATGATGAAGAGGACGACGAAGAAAATGAATACGATTCGGACGAAGAAGATTCAGAAGAAGGCGACTTTGATCTTTTAGAATACATGAGACAAGGTGATGACTACGACTTATCCCCTGATGAGGATGAACTTGACCAAAGTTCCAGAATTGAGGAAATTGTAGAAGATGAGGATGAGAAAAAGGAAGAAAAAAAGGAAAAAGAAGACAAGCAAAAAAAATCTACTGAAAAGAAAAATTCTAAGAAGCGTGCTGCCGAAGAAGTCGAATCTCCAGCCCCAAAAACAGAAAAGGAAAAGACAAAAAAACAAAAGAAGGATGAAGAAAAGAAGGTGTCATTTTCAAAAGATCTAGAACAAGGACCAACTCCAACCAAGTCCAAGACCAAGGAGCCAACCGTCAAGAAGTTGGAAGGAAACGTCACTATTGAGGATAAGAAGGTTGGAACTGGTGCTGTTGCTAAGAAGGGTGACAAAGTTTCTGTCAGATATATCGGTAAATTAAAGAACGGCAAGACTTTTGACTCTAATACTCACGGTAAGCCATTCCAATTCAAGCTTGGTGCTGGTGATGTCATTAAAGGCTGGGATATTGGTGTTGCAGGTATGGCTGTTAAGGGTGAACGAAGAATCGTTATCCCCGCTCCTATGGCCTACGGAAACCAAAGCGTTCCAGGAATTCCACCTGGAAGCACTTTGATCTTTGACGTCAAGCTTGTCGGTATCAAATAAACATTTTGCTGAAATTTAAACAATAGAAAAGACACATAATGCTCAGTATTTTTATTTTATAATATATCTATATGTAATAATTTATTTTGTTTTTTAATTTGTTCAAAATACAATTCTGAAATTTTATTTTGCATTTATGGAAAATATCTTGATTTGAATTTTTCAAACATGCTGATTTTATTATATACAAAATATTATAAACAAAAGTCTATGATATATAAACTAATATGCTCTAAAGGTCTTTTCTTTTTGTTTTATTCGCAACTTCTCAACGTCTTCATAGAATGCAGCTTTGGCCTTTTCTGTGACAGCGCCATCTGGAAAGTGTAGTGTGTACAAGTCATCTAAAGCGTACTTTATTTCCTTTCTTTGATCATTGTCTATAGCTATATTATAGCCGGCCTTCTCCAAAGAATGTTTTTGAATTTTTAGGCACTTTTCCAAGGTTTGTGATTCCTTGTAGCAAGCCGTCATGACACTCCACATAGGTCCTCCTCTTTGACACTGAGCATACTTTGCTGCAAATAGAGCACAGTTTTCGTTAGCAGCTTCATAAAGAGTTTGAATATACTCAGGTGAGTAAATGTCATAATTTCGCCTAGTACCATTGACTTCTCCCTTTTCGAATGGGACTAGGCCCTCTTCAATGAGTCGTACTTTTCTTTTTTGATCTTGTTCAATGCGTTCTTTTATTTCTTTAGGTGCCAAAGATACTGGTTTTACAGGTTCTGCATGGCTATAAAATGATTTAAGGCTGGGATCCAAAGACTCGAGAGGATCGTTTTCCTCTGAGCTATTTGAATTTGAAGCGTTTGAAGACTTTTGAAATGGCCAAACCATTATTTGTACTCTATTATTATATACTTGAATGAAAATCAATCGTTCTAAAATGATTGCTAGTCATATTAAGGTAGAAAAAAAAAAAATAAAAGGCCTGTGAAAATTGAAAAGGCAGGGTAACAATATACTATGAATACTTGATTTAACTACTATTACAAAAATTAGAAATTTAATATCTTGACTAGGTTCCCCCCATCTCAAGGTCTCCATCATCAGCTTTTTTTGACGTTGTTCCACGGGATGAATCTCCATAGTTTAGCTCATTATTCCCAGATTCTGAAACCTCTGCATACGGTCTTTCGTAGTGGGCATTAGAATTAGTATTGCGTGAAGTCTTTGAATCACTGTCATGATCTTTAGATTCACTTGGTGAATGATATCTCTTATTCTCTAGGTAAACTTTTAAATCGTTAAGTTGGCCCTCCTTTAGTCTATTAAATATTTCGCGTCTTTCATCCCATGCTTCTTTATACTTTATCAGCTGCCTCATTAAGGCCGAAATCTCATGTTTCAGTTCTTGATTCTGCAGCGCGCTTTCTGCTCGTGATAAATCTAAAATTGCCAGTTTTATTTCATACTGATCTGTTTTACTTGAGCTGGTGGGCAATGGTGAATCGTCCTTTTCATAATCGTCATCTAAAGCAAGTTCTATTTCGTCATTTTCTGTGTTTTCTGTATTTCGATTTATTGAGTCGCTAATTCTGGAGTACATCTTGTCTAGCATTTCTAAAGTCTTGGAGTCAACACGTTCTAAATCTGTTTTTAATATACTATATTTCTTGGGTTTGTTGAATTCTTCTACATATCTCGAGTATTCGACATTGTTGTCTCGTTTTATCTGTTCTAGCTTCAACTTTTCTGTGAGCTTTTCGCTTCGTTCTAGTAGCTTTATTACACGCTGTTTACATGATGCCATTTCCTCATTGTAATATTCGATTTCAGCTCGATTGGCTTTTACTTGAAGTTGATATTTGCAGAGTAGCGCCTCGTATGATTGAACCTCAAAAATTATTGATTCTCTTAGCTCTTGTATTTTCTGTTTAGTGATTTCTCCATGTTGATTTGAGGCTAATTCTGTGATGGTTTTGCCTAGCTTTGCTAATCGCTTATAATGTACCTCTGATATCAACACACGTTGGCGAATAATTGATTCTATTAAAAAAAAGTTATTAGTTATTTAAAGATCTTTAGAGTATTATTTTGCTTAATAACTTACCTTCTTCTTGAAATGTGGTCATGGTGTTAAGATATTTACAGTTGATGATATTAAAAAAATAAAATTTTAGGTGGTTTTGTTTTGGTTACTAATTTAGTTTAATTTTTTTTTTTGTGTCGCTCTTCAAATCCTCCACTTGTTCTTTTTTTTTATTTTTTATTTTTTTTTTTATTTTTTATTTTTTTTTTTATTTTTTTATTTTACAATTCGCTTTTGTAAGAATTTTGTTTATACACATTAAGCACAATGACAACAAGCTCTTCGGGCTCTTTTATTACGGAATTTTCCAAATTTGCCTGCAAGGGCGATTTTGAATCTATAAATTCACTATGTTCTGAGCAGTCAGAACAAGTTATCCCACAACATATTGCATATTCACTTCTCCTATATTTTCTTCCAGAAACATTACCATATGATCAATTTCCCCAAGTTATCTCAGTAGCTCAAAAGTTTCCAATTCAATCTGAAGAGTCAAATTATGAGTACGACGTTATTTCAGAAACACTTTTCAACTACATCTCTCCTACACTTCTTTCTGTCGGCTGGAACTATTGTTATTCATCACTTGATGTTTCGGCTAATGCTACTGTTTTGTTCAGTGACTTTACCAAATGTTGGATTAGAACAGTGGATTCAGCTACTCGTAGTCTATCCTGTATCGATACAATTGACTCTCTATTTCCCTCATCAAAGTTCACTGAGTCCTTCAATCAATGGAAAATACAGATGGCACAAGTGCTCAAAATGTTTCGAAAATACTACTCGAGTCATAACCAACCTTGGCTTGCCTTGCTTGATTTTGAAAACGCTTCACCGGCTAGAGCTGTACCTTTTCTTTTACAGTATTCCACACCTGATACCATAGCTAGAGACATTAAACGATTAGTAGTTCCATGCTTATCGTATCACAATTATTCATTTGATGCGCTTTGGAAATGGTTGGGCTCACCTGCGCCTTCGCTGAGGCACCTGACCATGATTCGATCTTTAGTTACAGGATTTGGAAACAGCAATTTGATGACTTTGAGCAGCAAAGACTCCAAAACCAATGCTATATATTCTGAAATTAATCACTCTTTTGTTCGCAGTGTCTTGGCAATTATATACTCAAACACAGGTTCTGATTCTGATACCTATAGTTGTATATCTGATATCCTTAATGCGCTTTACAACATGGACATATTGCCTTCCTCATCTGATGACAATAAACTTAGCGGGGTTTCAGAAACAGATTTGTTTGGTTTTGAAAACCTGATCAAGTCACCAATCACATTACCTACAGAAGCCTCTTTAAGCTTGCTTGACAAGTTTCTTGTTTCTGCACGAATCCTTAAATGCCCTTTGATTGATGTGGTAACGACACAATTGTTTGGCACTCTAGAAGACCAAAAGTATTTGGCAAGAAAATATATTTTTGGTTCAGAGGGGTCAGCAAATTCTCGTGACTCATCAGCACAATGGATGGGCTACGACAAGCAGCAATGGACTCAAGTCTACGAAAACTTAAAGTGGCTACAACAGGGCTCAGGTGTTTTGGGCCAAATACAAAATGAATGGATTGACCATACTTTGCTTGATGCAGCACTTGCAAGCGGAAACTTTGAGTTTGTCAAAGAGCATTACTTTGACAAGGAAAATAAGAGTTATTTGACTTTGGATGAGATCACACAGGTTGTCATTGATGCCTTCTATATGAACTACGACTCTGCTTCTAATGGAAATAAAACACGTGGTAAAATGAGACTTGCTTCCAAGTGCTTAAAGTTGTTGGATGAGGAGCCTACTTTGGATAACAACGTGCTAAAGCTCAAGGCACAATCCTTACTGTCGGCCACACACGAACTATCCATGTACTCACTATATTTGACTTCAGATGAGACCAAATCAAAAGAAAACATGCCACTAACTCCTAAGCAAATTCGAAGCTATCCTGATTCAATGGGTCTAATAAAGCGGACATTAGAGCTGAATTCTAAAGCATACAAAGACTTTGACAAGATGGTTGACATTTCAATCAATCTGATTTTTGGTACTTTAATATTGTCAGATGAAGAGGCATTAGAGTCCAATGCAGACAATAAGGAGTTTGCAAATAGTTATGAGAAATTCGAGCATAAATATGGTCGCAAAATATCAGTTTGTGTGCGAAAGCTATGCATCGAGGCCGCTCTTGTTGACCTTGACTTTAACTCTGCATATAATCTTGCAATTCCATATCTTGTAGACGACGCTGAACAACAAAAGAGTGGAAATGTTGATGGTAGCAGTGCCATTGGAACAGATACATTTTCCCAATCTACAAACGCTTTCAAACTCAAGGATAACATTGATACGTGGGCATCCTTGTTCCAGATAGGGAAATTCGTGTCTCCCATGTGGGAGCCTACGCAAGTCCCGTTGACGATACTGGAGCGCCAGCTCTACTCTCTCTCGTGTGCACTAGAGTTGTGTCCTGAAGACCATCTCACTGCAGTGTTATCAACCTGGCGACGGATTGAGGCCCAGCACCGTTCATTACTAGCCCAGATTAACAACACTGGTAACCCAATGGCTCATGTCAACCTGAGTGCCAACCTGACGGGCTCAAGCAACAATAGCGCTGGTAGTGGTGGCTATCTGGACAATGACAATGATATTTCATCAGTGGCAGCAACAATAAACAGCACAAGAAACAACACACCACTTTCAGCGACCGCTGCTTCTCCTTCTTTCTCGTATGCCCATAATGTCAAAGGTCTTGTTGGAACGAGTCTCTCAGCAGCAGTGTCCTCTGCTCCGTCTCTGCTCCCTACCAACCTTGCAAAAGCGTTGAGCTCTAAAGCCTCTTCAACCTTATCTCTGGCAGCGGGAAGCTCTAGATCGGTTGGTACCGGCTCTCCAGCAGCAGCAGCATCAGACTTTAATAGTAGCAATCAACGCAACTTTGGAGCTTTTGACAATGAGAGAGGAGGACAGCAACCAAGTCATAAAAGAGATCAACTATCCAATTTGTTGGTAAGTGGTCTAGGTTGGGCTATTGGAGCAAATCCTCGCTAATAAATAAATAAATAAATAGAAGGCTAGATAATAGTTATATTTGTATAGTGTTTAATTTATCATTATTTATATGAACAGATGGAAAAAAAAAAAAAAGTGTTTTGGTATGTCACTAAGTTTATTTATTTTTGTTTAAAATAAGTACTTTTGGTATGAATAACTAATTTTCGAAATGTTGATTAAAGGCGATATATAAAAAACTATATATTAAAAGCTTTTATTTTCTTCTTTCTTTGTTCTTATAAGAGAAGAAGAAGAAAAAATGTATATATGGAGTTATCATTTAAACAAAAAATATTTTTGGATAATTAAATTCAAATATGGATAAAGTAAATAAAATAAAAATAAAAATCAATAAAAATTGTTATTAATAAAGAAATGAAAAAATTGATTTTTTTTTTTTTTTTATTTTTTTTTTAATTGGTATATTGGATCATATATTTATAATCAAACAATTAATAAAATATAATAATATCTATCTACAAAAAAAAATATTGTTTTTGTTATTTTTAATTTTCAAAATGTTTAATTTTTTTTAAAGCTTCTTCATGAAAAAACGCCGTTGGCAATTCGTCACTAGAATAATGTTGATGATGGTGATTATATTCATCTTCTTGATAACTTTTGTCTTTTTGCTCTTGCCAAAACTTTCGACGTTTACTTCTAGTTCTTACTTCCTTTTTCTGAAGCGCTATCTCATTTGTGGTAGTACTTTTTGTCGTAGTAGTAGTAGTATTATTTTTATCATTAGTAAAAGTAGTAGTAACCATTGTCGTTGCAGTCTCTTCATTCAACGCATGGATCCTGTTTTTCTTTTCTTCTTTACGTTTCGCCTGCCGCGCCAGTTTCTGGGCCAGCGCAGCTTCGTCCAGATACGGAATGTCGAGCGGAGACGGCAACGACTTGTAAAACTCTAGGACGTCCGGGTGCACACGCACGACCGAGGGATTGAACCCGAGCACCTGCAGGCCGTCCATGGACACCGCGCGCGAGAGCGCAACGTATGCCTGACCGCGCTCAAACGTCCTGGACAGGTCGACCTTGAGCCACCGCAGCGTCTGGCCCTGCGACTTGTGGATAGACAACGCCCACGCGAGGATCAGAGGAACCTGCGACCTGCTTGCCTGGACCTTGCCGTCGTAGTCCTCAATTTCCCAAGATTCAGACTGCACGAGAATGTCGCGGGTGGTGCCGTCCGGGATGGTGAACCGGACGTAGGGCCACTTGGCGCCCTGTTTCTCTGTAGACTCGTTGAGTGCCTGGATGAGCTTGTACTTGCGGGTCCAGTTGATGACATAGTCCTCATCTTCTTTGGCAAGCTGGTCTTCTAAAGAAAAGTCGTCGTCCGTGAGAAACTCTTCTGGTATGTCGAAAGGGTCATCTACGAGAATTGGTTTCGCAGGCTCGCTTTCATTTTGAACGGAGCGTGCTGCTGGACCCTCCTCATCTTTGGGTTGCTGTTCTTGTTGAGGTTGTTGATTTGGAGTAGGTTCTACATTGGAAATATCTGTATTTTCAGAGGAAGGGACATAAGAAGCATCAGAAGATGAAACCGCAGCAGCACGTTCTATTTCTGCAAGTCTTTCTTGAACCTTTTTGTCCATCTTGGTGATAAACTTGTCAATCATCTCTTCAGTAGTCTTTTCTCCAGAGATTATAGTGTCCTTGTAGCTTTGCGGCATGTCTTCGACGATTTTGAACGAAGATTCGCTCATGAACCCCAAGACCTCACCCAGTGAGCCATTCACCAGCGTTTCGTCAATGTTCTTGACTAGCATGACTTGTGCACCCTTTTTCAAATGCAGTATACTAGGGCACATGAGGTTGTTGAGAATTTGTGCAGCTTTGGCTCCAGGATTGTTGTATGTGTCAATAGCCTTGAATGTATGGATTGGGCCCTTGAGCATTTCAATCATCTTTTTGTTGGCTCTGTCGACATCTTTGCGCAAAGGGAAAAGCTCGGTTGGAGATATGTTGTTTGGTACATTTTTCGGTGGTCTAGATAGCGCTTGCAGTTCTTCAACCATTTCCGGTGTTGTGACACCATTTCGAATAGAATCTAGCATTTTGGCAAAGTGATTGTCTGTTTGTCTAAAGACTTGCTTGAGTTCAACAGTAATGTTGACGACACTGCTCCAGGACTTGGACTGGAACGCCAGTTTCCCGTCCATGTCGTTGGGAACATATGCAGGATCGTTTTTCGTGTGCTGATCAAACACTGGAGGGAGCTGGAAAAAGTCGCCAGTTAGAACCACCTGAATGCCACCAAATGGAATGTCCTTACGCTTGATTGTGCGAGCAATTTCCTCGAGCTTGTCGAAAAGAGCAGCATCAATCATGGATATTTCGTCAATGATCAAAACCTTGACGGTCTTCCAGCGCTTCAGCGCGTTTGGGTTTGTGCGAATCTTCTTGAGTAGTCGATCAACAGGGTCTTTGCCTAAGCCAATGCCACAAAAGGAGTGGAGTGTAGAGCCACCTACGTTACAGGCAGCAAGTCCTGTTGAAGCAGTGACAGCCACAGCGCCAGGGACCCTGTGCGTTTGCCTCAGCTTTTTGATAATGTTTCGCAGTAACACTGATTTACCTGTACCAGCTGCACCAGTGAAAAAAATGTTTCGTTTCTCATGAACAATAAAGTTTAAAACTCGTTTCTGTTCCTCGGACAGGAAAAACTGTGATGCAGGAGGCAGTGGCAAGTCTGTTTTCGAACGCTTTGATTCCTTAGAAGGTGTTGAAGTGGAATAGGCCCTTTTTTGATTTGGTTCTGATTTGGGGGTGAGGAAAAGGGACGTGAGTTTAGATTGCCAGGCGGTTTTTTTCGCTTTGACAGTATTTGATTTGGGAGTAGATGCAAATGTATTTAAAGAATCAGAATTTGTGTTTGATTTTGAGGGTTGATGAACTTCCTTTGAGACTGTAGGAGTTGCTGTATTTGTATTTTTTAGTTGGTTTTTGAGAGTATTATCATCATGACATTCTAGTTGTTCTGCAGGAGCTGTTACAAGATCGTTTTTATTTGCATTTATGCTCGACGTATAGGCCTTGTCGTGTTGAACTGAATTTGCTACCTTTTCGGTTTTACTATATTGTTTTGGAATATTACAAGAGACATTTTTTAGAGCTGTTGTCTCAATAGTTTTAGTAGAAGGAGGAGTAACCGATGAAACTTCAGTTGAAGGTTTATTAGTGCAAAAATATCCAGAACTTAAAATGGAATTGTCAATTTCTGTCCAAAACTCGTTGTCATCGAGAATATCATCGAAAGAATCTAAAGATCCAGATGACTTTTGTGCTGTGCTCATGGTTCTAGCACAGGCTAGTTTGTATGAATCGTGATGAAAGTGACAATTATTGTTGTAGAGTGGTGCAAAATGAAAGTAGGGAGAAGCGTGGCGCGTTGGTAAAATAAAAAAATGGCTTTTACATTGCACAATCAAAGCACGGCGAAATGCTGATGTCAATAGCCGACTCGAATTTGGAAAGTTCAACGTTAAAACTTGAAATTACGCTCAATGTAAAAGAAAAAAAAAAAAAAATTGGTTGTAAAATGTTGATATTTGTTTTATAGTAGACAATGTAAAAGTAATAATTTGGGCATTAATCTTGAAGGTATTTTTTTTATTATCTGATCTCAGGTTGAAAATTTTAATTATTTAAAAGAGAAAAATATGATAATGCCTTGTAGTAATATGAGATTACTTAAAGAAAATAAATAAATGAAGAAAAAAAAAAAAGTCTAGTTTAAACCAGACACTTTTTCAACAAAAAATTTCTAAAATAGAAAAGATATAAATGAAAAGATCTTACGATATGAAATATCTTAAAAATCAATATATGTGTAATTTTTGAAATGTTATTTTTAATTTTTTTTTTTTTTATCGCGAAACTCAAATAGATAAACAAGCCATGACTGTTGTTTCGAGGTAGACTGAAACTTACGCAGTTTTGTATATTAATCTTTATATTTTTTTGATAATTAGCAACTCCAACACCACCATTATTATTAATCGATACAATAAAATAAGAGAATAACAAATAGAGCATGATTTCAAAAAGACTACTAAGGTTTGCATTGGGTCCTTCTTTTTTAGAAGACGATGATTTTGAAAACGTGGAAGAAAACAACTTTGTATCTGGAAAACACATAAAACAACGAGACATTGGGCTAGAGTGTGCCGAAAAAAACAAGAATCGAAAAAATGCACTTCGAAAAGCTCAGCTTTATATCATGAAAAAGTTCAAGCTTATCCCAGAATCTTATAATATAGAGGAGGACAGTGATAACAAGACTCAATCGGAGCAATCGACAGATCTTTTAAACAATTTGCAACAAAGCTTTGTAGATTCAACTAGACGGGCATATGAAAACAGGGCAGACAACACTAATAATGGTGGAAACGAACAACAAGATGATGCTACTGCAGAGGTTCAATTCAACCTTGGTTCAATCGGCATGAGATATACCGTGTTGGGGATGGCAGCTAGTGACTTTGTAGGCTCAGCTCTGTCCTCACTAAGACGAAGAATCCTTATGTACAATTACCCAGCATCCACAACATACACAGGTTTGTTTAATAAGACAATTCTCTCAGCATCTCGATACACCAATTTCGCAACGCCCATAACGTTAATGGTCTGTGAAGCACTAGCGTACTGGAGATTTGAAAGCATATGGAACACAGTGGGCTACTACATATTAGGCACCACTCCAAAGCAAAAGGACTATAAATTCTCTATATTGTCCATGGTGGCACTAACAGGCCTCCGGGTCTACTCGATCTATACGAGTCTGCAGATAAAGACCTCTTTTGTAGACATGAAATACAGGATCCCCAAAATCCTTGCAAGCTCATTTCTAGTGTTTTGTTTGTGGAGTCTCAACCACTTGACTTTTAACTACATTAGGGGCAAGGAGCTAATCATGGGCAAGTATGACAACATATCTATAGCTGATATAGACAGTATGGACAAAAACAAGCGCATTAACTTTCTTCTTGCCATTGTCACAAACTCTCTTGTGAATAGCGTTGTATCGTTACCATTTGACTTTGCTGCAGATGCACTAGTTTTATACAGCTTTGGAGTTGGAAACGTTTCAGTGGGGTCATGTTTTAAGTCTCCTGATGGTGTCAAACTACTAATGGATGCATTGCTCGCTGAATGGGTAGCTCAGTTTGCTATTCATAAAATACACACCTTTTTATTGTGGTTAGATGATTGGTATTATGGAGATAAGAAAAAGTGATATATTGAAGAAGAAGAAATTATTTAATTTTAAAGGAAGGAGAAGAATTGGAGGAGAGGGGGAAGGAGGAAAAAAAAAAAAAAATTAAAGATTTTTAATTATTATTATATAAAACATCATCATTATTATTGTTATCTTCTCCCACTCCCCTTTTCAACCTTATTTATTTTATTTATTTATTTTTTTATCCTCCATTGTAAATTATAGATATTTCAAAAAGGGTCAATAATAATAACAATACATTGAACTTTGTTGTTATTTTGAAAAATATATATATTAGATTATGAATATTCCTTACAATGGTAAAAGAAGGAGAAAAAAGATTTATATTGTGATCTAAAGCGTTGTAAATCCTCTCTATAACAAAAATTATAAAAATGTGCAAAAAAAAAAAGGAAATTGTAAAGAATATATATATACATAGCAAAGACCGAGATTACTGATAAACAAGGGGAACCTAGTCTTGATTAACTCTAAAAGAATTAAATCATGATGATAAAACTATTTGAATATATTGGTAAAAAAAAAAAACCCAATTACTTTATAACCAAACTTTTCAAATATTTCTAATGTCAATAACTCTAATTAGATTATCAGATGTAATAGATGTTGCTAAATAATTCCATTAATTATATATCATATGGCAGTAGAGAAAAGTCTTATTTATCATAATCGTGAGATTTTGGGAAAATACAAACTGGCTGCACATTCTTTATAAAATTTTTTCACTTAAACATTCCAAAGAGTTACCAAATAAAAATAAAGAAATTTTTTGCCTTTTATGAACTCAATTATTTGAAGGAATCTATAGCTCACAAAACTTTTTTTTTTTTTTTTTTTAAAAAAAAAAAAAATTTAAATAAATAAAACTATATATATAAATATTAATAGTAGGAGATTGACTATTCTTTTACAGAGTGGTCGGACAAGTATATGGTTATGCCAATCTTTCAATGCGACGGATTACGAGGTTCTTGAAAACAAGAAACTTTTCTTTGAAAGCCGCTATTTTAGAGCCTTTTATTTGTTTTTATAATTGAGAGTCTTTTGAAATTGGTGGTTAACGGCTTATGCAATCGGGGTTTCATTTTTAAAATTTTCAGGAGTTTATGACGTCTTGAAGATAGACACAATTTTATTAATCATAATAGACTTTTACATATGATTTATAAAATAAAAAAAAAAGGGGGGAAGGAAAGCTTTGCAATTTATTATTTTTGATTCAATTAATTCGTTAAGCTAATAGTTCCTATAAGCGATGATTATAATGAAATAATTATATTTAATTGTTTGTTTTTTTTTTTAAAAAAATTCATCATTTCATTATTTTTTTGATAAATATATATATTTTTTTTTTCTCAAAAGCTTTTAAAGAATAAATGGAATATATATTTTACGATTCTTTGGATATTTATCCCCAAATTCTTTAATATATCTTCTGTGTTTCTTGACTCCCCAAACCCACATTTGCGCAGTAGAGATTGTGAAAAACAAAAGAGAAGACCAATTCTGAGTGATCAGCAAGATGGCAAACCATCCCAGAGATTCGAAAAAGTAGTTTGGAACAGAGACCCAGTTAAACCCGTATCCGTATGGAATCTTTCTGGCTTTAGAGCCATCTGCTCGAAGAGAAGAGAGAATTAGGTGAGTGTAACCATTAGACAGTTCGGCATAGAGCCAGACTCCAGTCAAGATCCAAAGCTGAGTAGAACTAAGAGGAACAAGGTGTCTTCCAAAGAGAATTCTAGACACAATTGACTTGTCTTCAGCAGCATATGAGTCTGGAGCATAGATAAAGTAGGCGAGATTGATTCCAGAAAGAAACCAGTAGTGACTAGAGTTTTTGAAAACGTTAAAGAGAGGCATTGTGGCAAGAGAAAAGTGGTGGACAAAAGCAGTCTCAAACTCACGCTTCAAAAAGTGAAGCATGGTGAGCACAAATGCCAGTTGCTGGACACGCGAGTGCTCAAAAGTCTGGCCATAAATTGGCTGCTGCAAAAAGTAAAAGATGGGGTGGATGAATAAGGGTCCAAAGTACTCAATGAAAAAGACAGTTCTCCAGCCAATCTGTGGGCCGAGGTCTTTGACGTAGACAGTCGTCGATTGGTCGATAAAGGAAGAGATTGGGGCATCTGAGTCAAGCACAATGTCTCGTTTCTTGCGTTTAGTGCTGTCGTCAGGTTTGTCGTCAGTGTTGGGGATTGTCAGACGGATTCTGTGGATAGATAAACCAGTTGACTTGGCGACTGCCGACGTAATTTTTTGAACTTTATCAGTAGGAGCGAGTTCCAAAGATGTTGGAAGTTTGGAAATTTTTCCACGTTTTGGTTTAAGCTCAATTAATACCATTTTTTTTTATTATTATTATTATAATTATTTTATGTAAAATGTGGTTTTTCTATGATTTTATAAAAAGAAAAATAATATGGAAAGAAAAAAAAGAAAAAAAATAGCAATTAAAAAAAGTGAGTGTTTTTTTTTTTATTATTATTATTTTATTTTGCTAATGAGGTACCTTTCAAATAGTGGAGTAATTGAAACTAAAAATTGTTGAACGTTAACAATGTCGCGTGAAATTCTCAGGCCAGTCGCGAAAGTTTCAGTATTGTGAAAATTGAAAATTTAAAAGTTTCAAAGTTTCCACCACCAAATATTCAAAGTATGTGATATTGATGAAAACAAGTGATAGAGATACCTGTTGTTGAAATAATAATATTATTTTTTTTTTTAAAAAAAAAAAAAATACAATACAACATTTAAACCAAGTACATGATATTTGGAGAGAAAAAAAAACAAATAAAAAACTTCATTCTACAATTATACATTTACAATGCAGTTAGTTCGGTAAGTAAGATTTACACGATCAATCATTATACAAACACTAACAATATCTTTAGATTTTTAATGAAACTGACCAATGAGTCTGTCCAAATAGAATTAAAAAATGGTATGTCAATACAATACTTTTTTTTTTAAGTTTGTTTTTTTTTATACAGTTTGTAGTGTGAATCAATATGATAGAACATCAATTGATTTTGACTACCCATCCTCTTTATTTATTTATTTATATATACCCATCAAGAAATACTAACTCGGGAATGTTTTGCTATTATTATCAATAGGAACAATTGTTTCTGGAACAATTTTATCAGTATCACCCAACATGAACACAACTTTACGCGGTGTCAAAATGACCATACGGAACCGTGATCCTATAAGCTTGGAATACATTAATATACGCGGAAACAACATTAGATATTTTATTTTACCAGAATCACTACCTTTAGATACACTGTTGATTGATGATACACCAAAAACAAAAGCTAAATCAAAACCAGCAGCAGTAACAAGAGGAAGAGGCGGTAGTATGCGTGGAGGTCGTGGAGGACGAGGAGGCCGTGGTGGAAGAGGAGGCAGACCAAGTAGAGGCTTTTAAAAAATTAGATTTTATAAATAATATATTTAATGAAATTTTATTTATAACATGATACAAATATTATTTTTTTTTTCTTAAATATTTAGAGTTATTAGAATAAAATAAATAAAAAAATGGGTATTAAATGTGCTAAATAGAGGACAAGTGATGTGGGTAACAGACACATTTGATGATGATTTTAATCATTAAATAAAAGATTTTCTTTATAACAAAAAAAACTAAAGATGAATTTAAATTGAAGAATAATTCCTATGGCTTTTCCTTTCTTTCTTTCTTTTTTTTTTTTTTTTTTTTTTTTTTTTTTTTGTTCTTCTTCTTATTCAATGTGGGTTCTCTTTTGTTATAATTGAATAAATTGAATTTTAAATTTATGATAAATTTTGGAAAAATGTTGATCAGATAAATAAGAACCTTTTTCTATTAATTAGAATATAATATACAACATGAAGGTTATTTATATCCACTCCAAGTATAAAGAACAATAAAATGATATATAGAACATGGATTGAGTTACATGATGATTAATAAAAATAGAATAAGAGATGCAAAGAAGCATTGCAGGGATTTTCTGAGACAAAATAGTGGAGTGAAGTTACAGGATACGGAATAATAACAATTTTTTTTTTAGAGTTTACTATGACAGATATTTAGCACTAGTATGTGTATTTTTTTATATAGTATTGTATTTGGCTGTATTTAGTATGAAAAAAAAAATATATATACTATTATTTTTTGGCCTAATCCAACTGAATCTATAATTTGTATCGTCGTCATAGGTAAAATAAAATTCAAATGAATTAAAAATAGTACCTTGATTTTTGTATATACTAAAAATAGATGATTATAATAGTGGATGTGTAATATTTATTATCTCTTTTAGTAACACAATTTTATTTTTCTATATACTTGAAAAAAAAAAGGCTTTGTTATTTATTATTTGTAAAAAAAAAAAAGTAATTAAATTACAACAGTATGTTTTTAGATTTAAAACATTAAGGGTCTTTGTGATTATTATTTTTTATTATTATCCATTGAGTGATAAAAAATAAAAATTCTAATAGCAATAGTCACCTAACAAAAATATAATAACAAAACATTTAATTTCTATTAATCTATCTAGCTTTTGTTAAATTTTCACTAATAAATTTACTAAATATTTCAAAAACATCAAACTAGTGGAGAATGAGCCATATATAAACGATTATAAAATTATTTAGTATGGTGTTTATAAAAATTATTGTTTTGGATATCAAGTTTTATTGATTATGCATTTTTACTTTCTCTTTAAAATGAATATTTATTTATCAAAAAATAATTAAAAGTTAGAAATTCTCTTTGTTTTTAGTTCTATATGAAAGGAGAAAAAAGAGTGTTGAAAATAAGAGATTTATAGACGAAGAAAATTTAAGTTAAAGCTCACATGGGCCCATGTGCTCCATTATTTATTTTTTATCTAAAACTTTTCTAACCATCTCAATCATGAAAAATTTATATTTACAAAGTTCATTATGGCTTTTAAACACCATTATATGTATCAAGCTATTGAATATTTTTTTTTTCTTTCTCTATATATCTAAATAAAATAGAATTTCATATAAATAAATCAAAATCGTACACTAACTTTCTATGGAACAATTTAAAAAAAAATATATATAGCCTACCAAAAGACAATAATAATAATTGAAGATGGTCTTTGTTGCTACTTTTCTAGTAATTGATAAACAAGACTTGAAATAAATTAACTGTGAGATCTTTCATATTAAAAAAAAAAAATACCATTTTTTATATATATAAATTAATTATCATTATTAAGGTTAAAAAAAAAATAACAATTGAAAAAAAAAAAAAAATATTAAAAAAAACCATGTTTATTTTTGCTCAATCTAATCTAGAATTAATCATTTAATAAATCAGAATTATAAAATTCCTGCTTAGGTCAGCCTGCCATCTTCTATACTGGATAATTACGCCATACAATATTCCCCAACAACAACCAGCCAATTCATGCGTACTTTTCTTGCGTACAATTACTCTTCTTACGTAATGCCATTGGCCCACTAAGATACTCCTGTGCATAACCGCTTAGTATTATACTGATGAAATTCTCTCTCTAAAAAAAAAATACAAAACAACCATACACACACCCCTTGGGTCAATTTTCTTTCTTCTCCCTGCCATCCTTCATAATCACCGCCACCCCTGAGTTGTATTTTAATCTAAAAAAAGTTTGAAAATATAAATAGTCTTTCGCTCCCCCCGTTTTTATCTTTTTTTTTTTTTTTTTTTTTT
>CBXB010000074.1:215024-233564 GCA_000817185.1 Magnusiomyces clavatus CNRMA 12.647
AAAAAAAAAAAAAAAAAAAAAAAAACTCAAATTTGAGCTTTATTTTCAACTTTATATATAGAAGATGATGGATAGATAGATAAATAATATAATGATTGACTTTATACAATAATTACAAGTGTATTAAGAAAAAAAAATAATAATTAAGATTTTAATTAAATAAATAACGCTAATAATGTTTACTTATCCCTTCCCTATCTATATCTGTCTATATTTATCTCTCTCTCTCTCTTGTATTTATATAAATTGTTTTTTTATAGTTTTTATTATTATCGATTATATAATAAATAAACATAAAAAAAAGTAGTAGCAACATTCATATCAAAATAAATAAATAATCTCATTTATTCATTCATTTTCTCCCCTCCCTCATTTTTTTTATTCGTCCTGCCATTTCCCCATACACAGTTGGTTAATTACACGTGACAGAGACACTGCCTTTTCAAAAGGTCTTGGCAATGGGAGATGATTGGCGCAATGAAATTATCCCTACTACGCTTAGTCAGACCATATGCTGAATCTACGTAATCATGATTGCTCATATATAATAAAAGCCATATCCTCCCCTCCCTCCCTTTCTCTTTAACATCCCTTCTGATCTTTTTGAATTTTTTTTTTTTTTTGTTCTTTTTCTTTCTTTTCTAATAATTTTTTTTTAAAAGGTTATTTAACTGCTTCTTTTTAATTTTATATATATATATATAACATTTTCATATTATAACACTTTTTTTTTTTTTTCTTCCTTTCTTTTGAAAATTATCATATTTGATTATTTTTTTTTTTTAACTCTAATATAGACGTTTAAAAAACAATAAAAATGTCATCATCTTCTTATTTAAACTACTTTCAGTTAAATGGAAGTAAACGAGACCAGCAAAAATCTCCTTATCAATCAACACATGATTCTTCAGTAACAACAACAGCAACATATACTTCAAAACAAAATGAATCGCCCGATCGTTTATTTAGTCTTTTGAATCAAGTACCTTTGGAAAGTTCGACTAGTAATAATAATAATACTCTTCTCTCAAAATCTTTAGTTGCAAACAATTCAGACCTGTCAAAACAGCAACTTCAATCTTTGGATAGTACTGTTCCTCCTGTGTTTAATCTTCTTCCATCTCCATCTTCAGTAAATGATGAATTCTCTTCAAGAGGAATGACTTTTTCATCTCAATCACAATCTTCAAATTCAATTTTGGGCTCATCTACTTTTGACTCTGCCAAAGCACTATCTAATCTTTCAAATTTTTCCCTAGCTAATTCTAGCTCAAATCCTATTGCCAACTCTGCTGCTCAATCTTCTTCTTCCTCTTCTTTTAAGCGAGATGCAGTAATCTCTCCTCCATCTTCAGCAGCAAATACACCTCAAGATTCATCAAGATCGTCATCTTCAGACTCTTCACCATATTCTTCATCTGGAATGTCTGCAGCCATTAGCCCGGCTTCTTCCGATTCCATTCCGTCACCAAGAAATAACAATCTTCCTCCCACACCAGAAACCACTTCTGGCTTTAGCCCAACTTCTCTTAAATCAAATAACAAGCCCCCCTCATTGAACGCAAAAACCACTACTAATCAGACAACAACGGATAATAATAATAATAACAATAATAATAACAACAACAATACTCTTCTTGACTGCAAATGGCTAAACTGTACTGATGTTTTTGACAAAGCTGAAGACCTCTACAAGCATCTTTGCGAAACTCATGTAGGAAGAAAAAGTACAAATAATTTGTCGTTAACCTGTAAATGGGACAACTGCAGAGTCAACACTGTCAAACGTGACCACATTACTTCTCATATACGTGTTCATGTTCCATTAAAGCCTTATAAGTGCGATGTTTGCTCCAAGAATTTCAAGCGCCCTCAAGATTTGAAGAAACACACAAAAACACACGCAGATGAATCCACCAAAAACGGCAACAATGCTCCCAGCAATATTTCTCAGGGTCGCAGCAACGTTGCAAATTCATACTTTTCTAATCATATGAGATCCTCGTTGGCTTCAAGCTTTGGGTTGGAAAATTCATATCACATGAATCAAGCTCCAAATCATGGCTTGTCTGTTGACTACAATTATTCTGGATATCAATCTCAACAACCAGTACGCTCTCAATATTCTAATGAATATTCATCTGGATTGCTTTATCCTAGCAATAACAGCACTTATCAATCTTATCCAGCCAAAAAGCAATCATACTCTGCAAACAGTGGTCACAGACTATCCAGTGATATGTCTTACAACAGTCCTATTGAGCCAACTGGTACTGGGCTATTGTCTCAAGTTTTGCCTACTGACCAGTCTTCTGACTACAATGCAAACAGTCGCAAGAGAAGTTATCAATCTGCTGCAAGTGATCTGTTTGATGATATTAAGAGAGCAAAGATCTCCCCCATCTACTCGCAGGAAGTTGCTGCACGACTCACTGCTCTTGAGCACTATGTTGGACTTACAAATAACCCATCCACTTCTCCATCCACCTCTTCTATTAATAGCAGCACTAGTCCTAGCAATAACAGCTCTACCTTTTCTCAACAGTCTTCTTCTCATCACAATCTTCCATCTCCACCATTGCAGTTATCTGGACAACAACAGTCTGAGTTTAGGTCTTTGCCTCCTTTCAAATCTCAACAAGACTTGTTGGATGCTGACCAATTCCTCTCTCAACTTTCTGGTAGTATTGCATCATCAACTCAACTTCCACAACCCTTGCAAACTTCTCCAAGACACAGTTCCCAAGACCACTCACAATATCCCAACTCTGGTATTGTTTTACCTTCGAATGGCTACACAAGTCGCCCACAGCAGTCTCCTGCTTCTGCTAATTCGAATTCGAATTCAATTTCTCTTTCATCTTATTCATCTTACTCATCTTATGCTAACCCATTATCTCACAGCACTTCAACCACTTCTCCCACCTCTTCACAACCACTTTATCCCTCGCTTAATTCCATCAACACTACCGACCAAACTCAAAACAACAGTGGATCTACTCTTTCCTCTTCCAATGCTCTTCCACAGCTTGGTTCTAGATATGAGAATAATGAGCCATCTAGAAAGTTTTCTGTTGGTGTTTTACAAAGGTCATCCAAACACTCTCACTCTAGTGCAGAAGATGCTGAAGAAGACAGTTTGGTTTCTGTAATGAATAGCCTTACTTTGGATGGCATGACAGAAGCTGTTGATGATAAAGATGAATATGAAAGACAAAAGGAAAGACACTTGCAAGTTATTGAAAGTCTTCGCAAGTTGGTGGGTGAAATGCTCAAGTATCACGAAGAATCTAAATCAAACTTACAAACAAAACAACAACAACCTTGTTACCCAGTCATTGCTTTTTAATTGAACAATTAAAACGGAAAAAAAGATATTTTATATTTATTGTGTGATTTTTTTTTATTTTTTATTTTTTTTTGTATTTTATATTTATATATATATTATATTTATATATATATATTTGGTTATATTGTTTTCAATGTCGAGTTCTGTTTATCAATGAAAAATTCAAATTACATATTTCAAATTGTTTTGCTTAATAACAAAATAAAAGAGGGTATACCAATAATGAAATTTGTACCAGTTATAATTTTTATTTTTTTATTATCGTTATTATAAAATAATATTTACACATCTAAAGAAGAAAAAATAAAATACAATCATCTATCTTATTATACAAATCCTACTACCATTTTTTATTTTTTACCCTTCTTGTGTTTTTTGTTTCCACCCTTTTTGTTATTGGTATTATTAGCATTATTCTTCTTTATTGAAGATTCCTTATCACCATCAATGTATTTCAAAAGATCTTCAATAGCCATATTACTAAAGTTTGCAACATCTTGACCAGAAAGCCCAGAGGAAGAAGAAGAAGAAGAAGAAGAACCAGCAGAGCTCTTATTATCATTATTTCTGTTGTTGCTGCTGCTGTTACCACTACTACCCTTTACAGAGCGTTTGCCAGCAATATTAGATGGAGTAATCTTTCCTTCTGGTCGCTTTCCAGCAAGTGTGCTATCAAGCTCCTTAGCAATGTTACCCTTTTTCAACGCCTTTTGGACAGACTTCATGGAGGCCTCGCTAGTAAACTCGTACCATCTCAAAGTTTCCTTAGTAAGGGTGTCTTCTTCTCCATTCTTCTTTTTGAGAATCTCGTGTGCGCGACCAAAGTTGGCGTGTGCAGACGAAAACTTTTCAAGAACCATGTCGTACTGAGCCATCTGGAACCAGGTCAAAGCTGCCTTTTCAGAGTCCTCACCAAACAACTTGATGGTGCGCTCCAAAATAAAGGTCTCAAACAGATTGCGGATCTCGGGCATCATCTTTAACTTCTCCATCATGCGGATGCAGTTGTTGGCAGTAGTGATGATCTCTGGGTTGTCGTTGTCGATAACGGTGGACCAGTACTTGGAAACATGCTTGAGCAACTTGATGCCAGCAGTGGTGTTGTTGTTGCCAAACTCGAAAAGACTGACGTTGAGGTAGTAGATGATAGTCTCAGAGTTGTCGATACCGAGAACTCTTTCGCAGACAACAAGACCCTTGCGTCCCAATTGGCTGGCCTTTTCGTGCTCACCAACTTCGTGTTGAATCAGTGCCAGCTGGAGATAAGCTCTGGCAACTTCAATGTGGATTGGCCCGTAGATTTGTTCATACAAGCTGATGGATTCGTCCATGAGCAACATGCCGGTGGTCTTATCACCAGCAACAAATGTGCGGCGACCCATCTCAAAGGCCTCTTCAGCCAAGTTGACTGGATAGTTAGAGTACTTGAACACTGGAACGATGTTGAGAAGATCTGAAGGATGGAAAAGGGTATCGAGAAGAACTTCAGTTTGCTCGGAGAAAGATGGCGCATTTTCGGACTTCTTGGCCTTGGACTTCTTCTTCTTAGACACCTTTTCAACCTTTATGGTTTCAAAAGTAGTAGGGCTATCGTATTTAGGAGTGAATTTGTAGTATGGCTCAGTGGCATTAAAGTCGTAGTCGCGAGCTAACCATTGGAGACCCAACTTTCTAGAGAGCTCTCTAAAGAGAATTCTCAAGTTGATGGTTTCAAACAAGTCAGGTTCGACGTCATATCTGAATCTCTTCTTGGCTTCAAGAGTAATCTTTGCGCGAACGCTTTCAATTGTAATGCTTTCCAGGGCTTGCTTGAATTCCTCAATATTGATCTTAGTTTGGTAAAGGGATAAAAGGAAAGCTGGAACTTCAATTTTTGGCGAAGCATTCAACTTGAAACCAAACAAACAGTTGAATAATTGAGCAAAGACGTAGACAGCAAGCTCGGTTGGGAGGTTCTTAACAGCATCGTTAAAGACATGCTTGGCAGATCTGGAAATGATTTCACGGACAACAATCTTGTGGAATGCAACCAACTTGAAATCATTCTTGGGGTCTTTAGAAGGAGCTGCGGCAACTTCAGCAACCTTGCCAAGGTATCTCATACCAATACCTCTTTTGTGGAGAGCAGATGTTAATTGGTCACCATCAAATGGGTGTCCAGAAACAAATTGTCTAATGCTTTCAACGTAGCCTGGAATCAATTCGTCAACAATCAAAGATGAAATTTCACGAATGACCTCAGCATCTTTAGCATATTCTTCTCTAGACTCTCCTTCAGGAATTTTAGAGAGGTCCAATGGAACATCTGGGTTAATACGATACTTTTCAAGAACAATGTTGGTAATTTCAACTTCTTCTTCATGAGTAAGGGTAACCTTCTCTTCCTCTTCTTCTTCTCCTTCTCCTTCTCCTTGCTCACCTTCCTTGCCTTCTTTTTTCTCTTGTTCACCTTCTTCGGTTTCTTTATCATCACCCTTCTTTTCTTCTTTCTTTGTTTCTTCTGGCTTTTCATCAGACTCATCCTTAACCTTTTCAGCTTCAGCTTCACGCTTGGCAGCTAATCTTTCTTCATAAAGGGCATCAAATTTCTTTCTCCACCAGATTTCAATTAATTCAGGTCTTAAGACGGCAACTGAGTGAGGGTATGGAGTTTCCTTATCATCCTTGACGCTATCAAGGAAGCCCAAATCAAGTGGGGTCAATCTGTTGAGATCTAAAATGTACTTTCTGTTGTCGTTACCAAGAACACCATTGGCAGAAGCAGGAGTAATCAATTCAACACCGTTACCATTGACGTCAAAGGCAACATGCTTTTTCAAGTGGAATGCATCAGCAATTCCCTGGAGACCTTCAACAAAGCTTTCATCAGCAACAATTGCAGAGTCGTTATCAACAGAGCCATAAGCGATTCTGGACTCATCATCTGGTAAGTCAGTGAAAATACCTGGAACTGGAGCTTGAGCAATAACTCTTTGACCAAGGTAATCAATAATAACGGTCAAAATGGTTCTGATTTTACCGTTGTCATACTTGTTGATTAAAATGACATTGTTAAGATCCTTCTTAGCACAGTATCTAGCAGCATCAATTCCACCTTCTCCGGCATAAGCTCCAGTGGGATCAGATGCGTAAGAATAGAAAATACCTTCATTAAGGTAGATTTGAGTTTCGACTGGCTCGCCTGGGTTGAGAGGGTAGACGTTGCCGTTGATAATGTTGATGGCACCGTGGATGGCAGCTTGAGAAAACTCAAAGGCTGTCTTGACAAGAAGCCTTTCTCTTAACAAGCGATCGTTCCAGCTCTCAGTTTCCATGCTTACAGAAGTTTGAATTTCTTCATTCCAGTCTCTAAGGGCAGGGTTCAATTCAACTTCTTCAAGAACCAAGTTTTGAGTTCTAGCAATATCTTGAGTGTGGGAAGGAGTCTTTACAAACCATGGAGCATGCATGTAAGAAGCAATAGGATCAACAATTGCTTGAGGTATAATCTTGGACATTCTAGCCTTGTTATCTTCAATCATCTTAACAGCCCTAGGAGATGCCTTTATAATCAAGTTAAAGAGAGAGTGTTCATGGAGAACTTCGTTGTTGATAAGAGCTGGTGTTGGGTCAAACCAATGAGCAGTAGTCTTGGAAATGTAGAATCCTGATGTGTGACAAACAACATGATACAACTCACCCTCTAACGTTGATACAATCAAGTATAAAAGATGTCCCTTAGCTTTGAAATCTGGTGTAGGGGGATTCCATTGAGATAATTGGACAGCGTGAGCAGCACATTTTGTTAATTCTTCAGTTTTTGGAACTAATTCGCTGAATGAAGGTTCTTTGAGAAAATCATCAGCTTGAAGCAATTCAGACTTTTCAATGGAGCTGGTGGAGTCTAATCCTGCTATATTTTGAAATTCTGATACACCATAGTCGATGGACGCATATGATTTTGTACCATCAAAACTGCTCTGGGAAGGGAAAAAAAGCAATTCACGGACTTTTATGATATGACGCTTAGCATCTTGTTCATTGTATGGATCAAGAATATATTCCAAGGTATTTTCTTCAGCCAAATTTTCAATATCCGAAATCTGGCCAAGGGCGGGAGCCAGGACTCCATTGACCTTTAAACTGAAACATGTCTCAGCATTGTTGAAGTAGACTTGGCTGATGTATTGCTTGATGTCAAGAATGTTTTCAGTTTTAAGAACCTGGTTGAATTGAATGTAAAAATGACAGAGATAAAAAGTTAGAAGTTAATGAATTACTTGAAAGGACTTTTGGATTTAATTTTAAACATACGTTTATAGTTTCTTGATCAGATTTTCCTAAAATCTTAAAAGAGACAGCATTTTCTAATTATATAAATTGTTAGATCAACGCTAAGAGAAAAAATTAAGGCAGTGTGATTCTGACCCAACAACACACTAGATGTAATGTCATGGAACATAAATCAAACAAAAAGCAATAATCCATGGAAATTCTAAACGTACTATTAGCTTGTTCTTCAACAGAAACTTGTGTAGATTCTTCTGGAATGGACTCTGTAGAAGCATCAACTGATGGGTTTTCAGTAGCCATTTTGATTTGGTATTTGTGGAGTAATGGGGGAAGGATTTCAATCTCAGATCAATCTCGAAAAAAAAAAATAATAAAAAACAGGCACCAAATAAGTGTGAGGGATATAAGATGAAAACCTTGAAAAGAACAAACTGTATAAATGGAGTTAGTCCTTTTCAAACAGATACAAATAAGGTTATGGTAAAAAGAGAGAAAGAAAGATTGATGAATCAAAAGATGCCTTTTTCAAATTCGGAAAGTTGAGTAAAGGAAGAAAAATTTAAGAGGGGGGGAGAAAAAAAAAGTCATGGTGGGTGAAATGTTGAAAAAAATATTCAAACTTCATTGGTAGAAAACTTTTCGCAATTGACCTGAATCAAATTAATTGGAATTAGTCCTACTACCTCTGAAGATTAAAACCGGAGATGATTCTAAGCTAAGGGCGGGATTTTCTACGGGCTGTGTGTTTGCAAAAATTAATCTACAATCAAAACATAGCAATATCATTGTTGCCAATATTTCACTCTACAAGCAGCATGTAAGCTCCAAAATTTTACTATTAATATCCTAACAGCCTTTAAATGTAAAGCTTGAAATAAAACAGTTCAAAATCAGCAACTTTACTTGGATCAAAACCTAAGAGCAATTAAGAGCCGAACATCAGCTCCAAATTTTCCTTTTTTTCTAATTTTTTTATCCTGCCCTTTATATTTTTGTGGTCATCATCATTATATGGTACATTATGATTCAAAATAAAAACATTCAAAGAGGTGTTTTTTTTTCATTAGTTTGTTTTTTTATATATCTAAAACATTTTAATGAGCAGCACGTCTGGTTTCAGCAATGATCTTGGTCATTTGCTCAACCTTAGCCTTAGCACGTCCGAAAGTTCCAAGTTTCTTCTTAGCGAGCTTACGGGCTCTCTTTTCTTGAGAGTTTCTGATCAATTCAATAACTCTTCTTTCGTATGGAGCAAGACCGGCGACCTCGGAGATGATGTCTCTAACAAAAAGAGTCTTTGTTGAAGGAGTCTTCTTTCTGTTGAATCTGGCGGCTGGGGTTCTTGGGGTAACCTTGTGTCCCTTGTTGATGCCAACAGCAATTCCTATAAGATTATAAAAGTATGTTAGAAAAACGAACCTAATCTTTCTTTCTCAACTATTCTTAGTTGTAAAAATTATATTCCTCCATACCTGACTTTTGAGCGGCCATTGTGTTTTAGTATATAAAATATGTGTCGATGGGCGTAAACAGTGGTCGAGTCCAATATCTCACAGGGTGTAAAACTAAAAGAAGTAGGCAAGATTTTTTCTTTTCCCAAAGTTTTTTTGGAAAATTATTCTTAGTGATTTGGAATGGCTTTCAGGTCTGAAACTTACATGTGAAGCAGATGTGTGACGGGTATATGTGAGTACGAATTCATCAACTCAGCATTTCGATTTCCTAATTTGGAAAGGTTGTGACTGGGATTTCAATATCACATGATATTTATATTTCTTCTATTTTTTACAAACCGACTTGAATTATCAACATTTAATAAAGTACAAAGTAAGCCGTCTAGTTGCCAATTCCTTAAAACGGTCTGAATTTATTGCTTTATATAGTACTGCTAGTTGAGACTACTTAATAGATTTAAAGCTTTTTTAGAGTAGTATTGTTGTGGTAGAAGATATAATAAAAATATGTTTATTTACAATCTATAAAATTATGATACAAAAATGAACCTTGATTCCAAGTAAATTATGCGCTTACTTTGGAAAAGTTAAAATTATGTGATTCTAGATCATTGATGATGCTGCTGGCGGGCTTGGTAACGTATTCGCTATAAAATGCTTTGTAAGATGGAGCAGATTCTGTTTCTTTCAAGATTGCAAATAGCTCAGCCATCAATTTTCTCTTCCCAACAGTGATCTTGATTTCACTTCCATCTGGAGATATGTGCTTGAAAAAAACTGGTATACTTTGGCCATCCTTTTCAATATATTCCACAACCTTGGGTGCTGACTTCTCCTTGATTTCAAGTCTCTTTAATACTCTGTATCTCAGTCTCCAACCTGTGAGACCAAGCTCTTTGATTCTAGCTGGTTTATCCTTAGTTAAATATCTATCAATTCCCCCTTCTTTTGTAATCGTCCTTAACACGCGTGCTGTAGTCTTAATGCCAATAATTCTGTTCAATGCTTCACTCCAAAGGGAATGATATGCCACGTTTGGCTTCCATGATCGTCTGCTTTTGTTGCGGAACTCTGAAATTTGATTACCAAATTGAATGATTTTACCTCCGTACAAGCCTTTATCAGATCTCTTGAACCATTGTGCTTTTCCATATGGGTATAATGGAAATTCTGGTGCAGCCTTAGGCAAAAACTTTTTTGGAAGACCGGGAACAATTGGAAGTTGCACTTTTTGTTTACGTTGAGTGATGTGTGCGTAAAGCTTTTGACAAGTTGAAGTGGTAGAAAAGGGTCGTTGGGCCAAGGGAAGTGCTGTAACACTGGGTGCTAAACCCATAAAATGGGGCTTGAATATGTTGCTGATCATATTGAGTCGGTAATGCGATCAAGAAAGTTGTCAAAAAATAAATTTAAAATTTCCCAAAAACCCTTAATCAACCCTTTGAAAAAATGTCGAATCAAGTACCAAACCTAGTGATGAAAATAAAATAAAAATATTTACTGGTGGTGTAAAATTATTTTCATTGGACAACCCATCCCTAACCCACCATCACGAACATTTTTATTACTACTGCGTTACACAAAAAAAAAAAAAAAAAAAAAAAAAAAAAACATTCACAAGTGAAATTGTGTTTCGAAAGTTTGTGAGGCTACTTAATATTAAAAATATAGCAACTACCAAATAAATTGAAATTCAATATTACTTCAAATAATTTCTATTTTTTTATTTCGGAAAATAATAATATTAATATAAGTTTTGCTGAAATCTCCAGCATTGAATTCTCATATATTTTACTTCAAAGTAATTACAACATATCAATTAATACATATCGCGAAAGTGCATAATTTGAAGCAAGCAAATGTCATTTCGTATCCGTGTTGCCATTCTTTCACCTGGAAGTATTGTAAATGAGCCATCTCCAATAATAGAAAATCCGGGACAACCCTCCCATAGAACTAGCTTTGGAGGCATGGCTGATCCTTACTTATCAATATCTGAGCCTGTTCAAAACAACAAAGGATATCTGATTCCATATAAATCATTTCTACATCTGACTTCACCTACGACTACTCTTCAAGAGTTGTGTAGTGAGATATATTTGAGGTTTAGAAAGCTCTATCCTGAGGAAGGGTATGTGTATCTTCTGTATCTTCTTCTTACTTGAGCAACAAAAAACAACTAACACAAAACGCTACATTTTTTAGAGATATTAATATTGAAAAACTTCAAGATATAGATGGATGGGACCTTGATCCTGATTATATCATCGGAAATACATTTTCTGATGGTTCTATGATAAGAGTTATCATTTCTAGTATGCCTTTTATTGGAGAAGAAGCAATTGAACAAGAAACATATGAAAGGCCTCCAGTAACGTTGGGAAAGCGCAGACATACACAGGAAATATATAGATCCAATGATTCATTTTCAACTGTAAACGGATATAACCCAAAGAGAAAAAGGCACACAAGCATCTGGAATTCTTCGGAATATAACTCGACAGCACCGATTGGGTTCAGCCATTCAACACCTACTGCAAACAATAATTTGATTAATCGTCCATTTCCAAATGATTCGTACACGTTGAGAAGCTCATCTTTTAACAATCGTAAATCTGTAGGAACTCAATATCGACCAAACACTCCTCAACGATTTCAGGATTCTCGTTCAAATGAACCATCTTACAATGAAAATATTTCTACATCTAGAAACGTCGAATTTGACGATGAAAATTCAGAAGCCAGCTATGATAGTGAAATGGCGAATTCAACAGCTCTATCGTTTCCACCCCCTTCAACTAATGATCAAAAGGTTAAAGATCCCCACAAAAGTGCCCATAAACAGGCAAATAGTACACCTGCCGGAGCATCTACACCAAAAGTTTCGTCTAATGTGAAAATAAACACTGTTCCAGAACTTAGTCCAGAACATGAAATTAATGAGCATGTTCTGGGACTTCAAAGTGGAAATAAACTAACCGATTTGCGCCTTCCAAATCCTCAGAACTCAAACAATGTTTCTCTACCTATTTCGTCAACATCACCTGGAGAAGTGATTGATACAACAGCGGTCAAAGGTACATTGAATCTTAGCCCGCCAGATTTAAGCAAAAATAAATCAACTTCTCAAAAGCTAAATCAGCTAAATAGAAACAAAACTAATATTACTCTTAAAGAAATTCCTATCGATGAGGATGTTTCTCTTTCCAATAAATCTGAAGAAGGTGATGACGATATGGGCATTCTAGAAGAGGGAAAACGTTCAACCCTGCCAGAGTTATCAGCCCAAGAAGTAAAGACAACTAATTCTATTTCAGCAAATGTGCCAACCAAAACTCCAGCAGATATTAATTTGTCAGAGAATTCAAAAAACACTTCTAAAGCATCGGTTGCTGAAAAAACCGACAAGAAAAAATCTGCAAAGGCTTTATCAACCAAAAAGGCCACAGAGACTGCACCACAGAAAGCGCCTGTCCCAAAATCAACTGCAGAAAAGACAAACGCATCAAAAAAAGCGTCAAAGGAGGAGTTGAAGAACAACGCAGAAGATAATTCTAAGGCTCTAAAAGAAACACACAAAGAAAGCCTTGCAAATACTTTCCAAAATGGTGCTACTCCAAAAAATGCTTCTAAAAAACATTCATTAGAAAGCGTAAAAACCACACCTAAAAAGACCACTTCAGCTAAGACAGTATCGAAAGAGCCATCCAAAGAAGGTGTGGAAAATACAACAAATACAACAAAGCTTACTTCTCCGCTTTCTACCAAATCTTCAGCAAAAGCTAAAAAGGATGTTGAAGCTGTTTCTAAAGCTGACAATTTAAAAGCAACACCCATACCTACTAAGGTTCCAGAAGATAATCAAGAAATTGGTAAAGAGAAAAATAAAATTGAAGAATTAAAAGAAGCTAAAGCAGAGGCACAAATAGCTTCAAGGAACTCGCCTAAAACTAATGGTGAGACTTCATCACCCAAAAATTTAAAGGAAGAAACTATTCAACAAGCCCCAGTTCCAGCCCCAATTTTAAACCCCATTGCATCTTCAAAGGATGAGTCGAGTGATTCTGAATCCTCGGACTCTTCCAGCGATGATAGTGATTATGAAGTCACTGCCAGTCATTCTAAAGTTGCTGATCAAAATTTGTCTCAAACAAAAGCCAATTCAAGCAATGTTACAAATGGAAGCGATTCAACCCAGTCTATCAACAGCAAACCACGCAGAAAAAGTTCAAGTAAAGAGGTTAAGTCAATGATGTCAGTCATGTCAGGTATGAACAAGCTTTCAGGAAATTATAAAAAAAATGAATCTGCCGTATCATCCTCATCGTCTTCTGATTCGTCTTCGGATGATGATGAAGATGAGGAAGGAGAAAGTGCTAAGCCAACTCAAATTGTCAATTCTTTAACAAGAGATGGGCCTTTGAAATCTCAAATTAAATCTGCTATTCCAAATCTGAAATTGCTTGGTGTCAAGTCAACATTGTCTTCTTTGGCATTAGGTAAAACCAAACTAGATGTTCATGAGCGTTCAGCAGCACAGCTTGCATTCGACAAACTTCGCAAGGCAGAAAATAAAGGTGCCTCGTTTTCTCAAAAGGAAAAGGAAGATAGTGATAGCGATAGCCACTCAGAGAGCTCAAATAGCGATAGTGATAGTGATTCAGATAGCGATGACTCTGCCAAAAAGCCAGCCACTAGAAAAGCTCCTGTCCCATCAAAAAGAAAGGCACCAGTATCTCAAGCCAAAAAGCAGGAATCAAAACAACAGCAGCAAAATGGGGGAAAGAGCGCAGTGACGGGACCCCAACCTCGTATAACTAGAAGAAGTGCAAAGCAGAAATCAAAAGAACAAGAAGAGTTTAATCAACTGTTTTCTTAAATAAAATAAAAAAATCATTTATAAACCGCTAAAAACTAATTCATTGCTTATTGAAATGTATAATACTTTTTATCTCGTTATTTTTTTTTTTTTCATCATAATATTTATACAATCTTATATATATAATTATATATTACCTTGCTTGATATCCTTCAATAAAAGTTAAAGCATGCTCTTTGTCAATTGTCGAAATGGTAGACATTCTGTTTTCAAAACTAACACCGTAAAACTTGTCAGCGACTTGTAACATTTCTGGTCTGAAAGTAGTGCAGATAAATTGTGCGGATCTGGCGAGCTCATGAATCATAGCAGCCACAGAAGTTCTATACTGCGTATCTAAATTGGCATCAATCTCATCAAACAGATAAAACGGAGCAGGATCACTTTGCTGGATAGCAAAAATCAAGGTCAGCGCACATAAGGACTTTTGGCCACCACTCAACTGTTCGATCCTTTGCTGGTCGTCTTCCTTACTGTTAAAACTGACGCTGATGCCAACACCAACATAACTATCCACAGAAACAATATTGTTGCGAGAGCTTCTGTGACCCCTTCTTCGTGTTGAGCTTCGTTCTCTAGCTTCTTCTTCTGCTTCTTGTTCATTGTCGCTTCCAGATTCATAGTCTTTGTCTCTGTTACTGTTGCCATTAACCGCATCGTGTTTACGACGCATAATAAGTTCACCTTTACCACCAGGGACCAGCTTTTCAAAAATCTCTGTAAAGGCCTTGGAAACCTGTTTGAAAGTTCTGTCAATTGCTTCGTCTTTTCGCATATCTAATGTGTGGATGAGTTGTTCAATAGACTCGTGGGACGTCTCAAGCTCCCTCTTTCTTTCTTCCAGCTTTTCTTCTTGCTTGGTAAAATTATTGTACTGTTCGACAGCCTTTTTGTTGACATGAGAAAACTTCTTGAGTTTCTCTGAGATTCTTCGCAGTCTGTTGACAATTTCTTCTGAAGGTAGGCCTTCAAACTCGGTAAAGGCATCCGGTGGAAGAACACCAAGTTCTCGAATCTTTCTTTGAACTTCGTCATGGCGTTCCGTAAGAAGAGTGTTTTTGGCAATGGACTTCTCCATCTGTTTATGTAGTGACTCAATAGATCGGCCAATCTTGAAACGGGTCTCAGTGGCGGTCGCCAATTGTTTTTCTGTTTCGGCAATTTCGGCATTGGATCTTTCGATATCAGCTTCCAAGGCTTCAAGTCTCTCCTCCATTGAAGCAATGTTTTCCACTAGACTTTGAAGTTGCTGTTTGGCAAGAGAAAGAGCGTGGCTAGGATCTCGGCCTCCCAATTCTTGTGGCATTTCATCATCTTCATCAAGAGTATTGTTGAGTGATGACTTAAGTTGCTCTATTCTGAATTCTAAATCTTGATGGATCTCAACGTCCAGTTGGGTTGCTCGTTGCTCAATATTCAACCTTTCTATTGACAAGTCGTTCAGTTGTTTTACCTTTCTAGGTAGTTGTTGATTTATTTCACGAAGTCGTTGGATTTCTTCATCAGAAAGAACCTGGTCAAATGGTGATTGAAGTTCTGCCAAGTAAGAGTTTCTCTGATTAGTGTAGTTTTGAATTTTTATTTCACTGTCTATAATTGATTGCTGTACTTCTTGTATCATTTCCTTAATTTGGCCTTCTTCAATAGCCTTAGATTGACGCAAGTTGTTAAGAGGGCTTAAGGAATTTCTAAGGGTTTGAATCTCAGATTCAATCTTATACTTATTCGAACGAGCTTGGTTGATTCTTTCGTCGAGATCTCTGATACGCTGTTGAATGTTGCGATAGTCTTCTTCTTTTTCAGCAAACTGATCATTCATTTCCTTCAACCTTTGAAATGCGGTAAGCTTAGATTTTCTAATATCATAAAAACCACCAGTCATTACACCCTTGGTGTTAACACGATCACCTTCGAGAGTAATAGCATTAAGATCGTTATCATGTGCAATTTGAGCACCCATCTCTAGATGTCTAACAACGATAGTAGTACCAAAAATTTGGCGGACAGCGGGCTCAAACATGGGATCATACTGAAGATGATTTATAAGGGGGGTGACATCATCACTGATAGGATAATTAGGGGTTCTAGGTGAAAGACGATTAAGAGGCATAAAGGTAACTCTACCACTCTTTTCTCTAAAAAGCTCTGTCATGATTTTAGAAGCTGTATCTTCATTGTCAACTACAACATGTAGTAGACTATTTCCGGCTGTAATCTCTGTAGCAAGCTTGAATTCGGCTGATACATCTATCAGTTCGGCAACGGGACCATAAACACCATCAAGGCCTAGTTTGTTTGCAATTCTTTTAACTGCCTTCAAGCCTGAGCTTTGAGCCCTACTTAAAGTGCTAAATGCTGCGCGCTGGCATTGCTTAATCTCGTCTTGCATGTTCTCCAAGACACTACTGGCACGCTGTTCTTGACTCCATAAGGATTTTCGTTCGTTGTCTAGTGCTAAATATTGTGATTCAGCCTCTTCGAGAAGTTCTTGCTGTTGCTTTAACAACTGAGTTTTGCTATTGCCTTGAGCCTTGATTTCTTCAATAGATGACCTTACAGCTGCCAGCTGTTGCTCTAAATCAGCAAGAGATCTTTGTGAGCTCTCTTTGACAGATTCCAATTCAGTGATATTTGCAGCAAGGCCGGCGAGCTCATTTTGAAGCCATTGATCGCGTTCCTGTTGTGAGCTAAATCTATAGTTTCTTCCTTGTTTAGATAACAGAATATTTTTAGCTGATTCAAGACTCTGTACTTCTTGACGTAGTTCTTGTTCACGAGTTTTCAACTCATTCAACTGTGGTTGTATGCTCTCAAATTCAGCTGTCTTATCTGCAATCAACTGGGTCAAGTTAATTATTTCTTGACGCTTTTGTTCGATTGCTTCTTTGGAACTGGCAGCCGATCGTTCCAGTTGATCGCATTCAACTTCTCGGCGCGCCTTTTCTTTAATTTTCAACTTTAGTTCTTGTTTTAGCCGAGCTCTTTCAACCTCTAGTAATCGTGTGTCATTTTTGAGTTTAGATAGTGTGGATTCGATTTCATTAACATGCTCTTCAAGGGCGTTAAACTGTTCAAGTCTCTGATTATTTAAGGCAATGCCATTTTCTCTTTCTTCTTTGAGGCTTTCAAGAGTTTGATTAATTTCTAGTAATTCCCGATCAAGTAAAGTGTAATCCAATGAACGTTTTTCGCGGTCAATAATATGGTATTCTTTTAGTTCTTCTTTTTCTTTTTCCAGCTCTTCTAAACGCTCTCGGATAAACTGAAGAGATTCCTCAATTGTTTTGTGCTTAACTTCTGATTCATTTAGAACTTTTATCGACTCCGCTCTTCTATCATCATAAACTTTTGTACCAGCTACTTCTTTGAGAAGTTCTAATCGTTCAGAGTCTTTTGCGTTTGTTAAGGCAGTAACACGGCCTTGGGGGACAATATAATAAGGATTTGATTGCGAAAATCCTCCACTTTCGAGTAAAGATTTAACATCATTTCTAGTCGAACTTTTTCTGTCAATAGAATACTCGTCTTTTTTGACACCAACTGTACGTCTTATTGTGACAGTATCTGAGTAGCCCACGAATCTATTATCTGAGTTGTCAATGACGATTTCAACATAAGCCGTTACAATGCCAGATCCTGACCCTTCCTATTAATAGATGTTATAATGCTAGTTAGAAGAATGATATGAATAGGGTTTTAACTTGAAGTGCAACTTACGTGTAGTAAACTCTGTCTAAATTCACGGTTCATATTGTGATAGACATCACCATCATTTAAAACAAATCGAATGGCTGCAAAAAAATTACTTTTACCAGAACCATTTCTACCCACTAGTTATTGAAGCAAAATATATTAGTATTTAAATATAATAAACACACTGATCAGTGTGTTTTTTTTAAAAAAGAAAAAGTACATACCCACTACGTTATGATGTGGACTGAACGGATCTGTGATGGTTTGGTTTTTGTATGATTTAAACCCTTGAATCGTAATCTAAAAAGTATTATTAGAATCGTTAATTTACTGAAAAAATAGAATTTTAAAAAAAGCTTACCTGTTTAATATACATTTCTATTGTGGTATTTTGTAATTATCGATTAATAAGATGTTGATGTTTTAAAAAAAAAAATTAGCAGTTGAGAAAAAGAAGGGAAAAAAATCAAAAAAATCATAGAGAAAAACATACTTTGTTTAGATTCTGACGCGTAAAATCAATTTGGAAAGAAAGACGCGACCTTTAATCATGTGAATCTGTTACAACATATGAAAATTTCATGTAATATTTATTATTACATTGTGATAAGATTTACTTGTCATGACGCTATTTGTAATTTATCTTATGCTAGATAGCAAGGAGGGGAAAAAGTGGGTGAGTTCCGGTTTAAGCCATTCCCTTGCTTTTTTTTTGGCTGTGTTCAAAACCCCCCTCCAAAATCTCAACAAACAACTGTTACACAAGAAAAAAAAGAGTCAACAAAAATTTAGGGAATATAATTGACATTTATTGATTAATCAATTACAACATATTACACCCGTTGTAACAACGAATTGTTACATTCCTCTTTTTTTTTTTTTTTTTTTTTTTT
>CBXB010000074.1:243655-259853 GCA_000817185.1 Magnusiomyces clavatus CNRMA 12.647
TTTTTTTTTTTTTTTTTTTTTCTTTCTTCATCCATCTCACATTCACTCCCCATTAACGCATATAAACTATGAATAATACTCCAGTTGGTGCCCAATCTTCTGCTCGCGACGATGCTGAAGATTTAGAAGCTCGAAGAGAAAGTAATACTTCTGTTCCTACTTACTACAGAAAATCCTCGTCAGGGACTGTTCACAGCGATTCTGCCGTAGACGATTCAATTGGCAGCCATGTGACTACTACCAACCGAAAATCGCCAACATCTGGTGACGGCACAAAATCATCTAGATACAACCGAAGACTCGAACACGCTGATAGAGAAGGATATCTCAACGAAAGAACTCCACTTTTGGATCCCTCAGATCCATTAGTGACACCGCTCAATCTTCAAAGTGTTAGAACATTAAATATTACGTTGTGGACGCTTCTTGGGATATCATGTCTGTGGTTCTTTCTTTTGTTTATCAACACCTTTATCACAATCCCCGTACCATTTCTTTTCCCCTACAGAGACTCTGGATTTTTTGAGCTTGCTCTCATGGGAATCTCAATTCTCTGTCTCGTTTTCACTCTGACCTTTTTTACATACCCCACGAATGCTGAAAAGGTTATAGGAGCCACGGCAGTTGGAACAATAACTTTGGCATTTCTTGTTTCTGTTGCCTTCCCAAGGTTGAGGCACAAATTTGGCTGGAGCGGAGGAATCATAATGGCTTGGACTCTTTTGTCTCTTATTCTTGGGCTCATTGTTTCTCCCAAGTTTGTTGAGTGGGGAAAGATTCATGAAGAAGTTCGGTTGACGGGTCGACAAGAAACGCGTCGAACTTGCGGTGAATGGGCCACCATTTCGTTTTCAGTAATTCTCATGACTCTCTTTGTTGTTATTCCTACTTTGCTCATTTCTTTTAATATCTTCTTGGACTTTTATGACTTGGCTAGACTCCACGACGAATTGGACGTTGGCCATCTTGTTCCCATTTATACAGGTCGCCATGTAAAGCAGAATTCCTTTGTCAATTCTCTAAGTTGGAACCCAGACACTAATCCTATCTTGTTTGATAACTCTTCAGCATATGGTACTGGCCATGGTGAAAGCGGCTATGCCGACCCTGGTAGCGGAATCGGCCCCCACTACAAAGTCTATGTTTATTGCACACCTAGACAAGGCGGAAACGGCCACCATGATGCACCACCATCCATCAGACCAGGTCCTCATGGTGAGCCTGCCCCAATTGTTTTGTTGGAGGCTGACACTTTTACTTCTTCTCAAAGATTCTATGAGGGGTGGATTGACGATTTGTATAACTCCAACAAGATTGCACAAGTGTGCTACTGGAACCGCCCTGGCAGAGGTTTTAGTGAAAATGCACCTTCTCCATTTTCTTTAGGGATGGCAGCAGATGCATTGACAGAAGCTCTTTTAACAGCTCTTCAGATCAAGGAACCCCGTGACGACGATGATGATGATCACAAGATTAGACTTCCACCTCACAGAAAAAGACTTTTCAATGGAGGTTCTGGAAAGCACAAATCGGTATTTGGAAACTACACTTTTGCTGCTGTTGGTCATGGATTTGGAGGTCTTTACGCTCGTATGTTTGCAGCTAAGCATCTCAGCAACATGCACAGTCTTACTTTGATTGATTCGTTCCCTGAAGAGTTGTTGGTTCGCAGAGTCGGCACTCCAGTAAAGGGCTTTTGGTGGTGGGTTAAGGGTCTGTACAGCGTTCTTGGAATTGAACGTCAACTCAGCTGGGTCGTCAGAGCAAGAAACCCAGCCGACCGTTTGCTTGGTAAGATGGCTCATAGTACTCGTCCTAGTGAGCTCAAGGCTAGTCTTCAAGAGCAGATCAGCGCTCTTGGTATTATGAGAAACGACATTGACGCATCCAACAGTGTTCTTCAAGGAAGTGATCTGCCTCTTGCTGTTTTGTCAAGCGCACAGACGGTTCGCAAAGACACTGATTGGTCTAACTACCAAAGAAAGCTGACAAAGGTTACAGCTAAGAACGTTGCTTGGGAGATTTTGGAAGGACCACATGAGTTGTGGTTAACTTCAAAGGCCAGATTGAAAATGCAAGAAATTCTTGTCAATATACTCAGTGAAAGAGACCCTACTAATTGATATCCTAGTGAATAAATTTTTTATTTTACACAAAATGAAGGAAAAAAAATCTAATTACTATTAAATGTCAATTTGATGATGCTTACAATTAAGTTGAAAAGTTGTTTGTATATACAACGACATACCATTGGGATTTTGATAACTAATAGTAAAACTGTTTTATAACTATCTATACAAAAATAAAAAAATATATTTATTGTTTATTTATTGGGCGTTTAAAGTCTTACTCAAATAAAGAAAAAAAAAAGAAGATTTATTACACAAAAACTATAAAACCCCAAATGTTTTTTCTTCAGATCGTCAACTGTCATATCACATGTGTCAAGTTTCATACTACAAAATTTTGATTCGTCTTGATGGAATTTTAGCAGCAATTGTATTTGTTTATTTATTTATTTTATTTTTATGATTTTATGAAAATTTATTTAGTACTTGAGAACGACAACATTTGAGAAAAGGTCAAAAATCAAATCACCATTATTTTACAATAATATAAAAGCGCACTCAAGTTCCTATTTTTATTTTATTTTTTTTTCTTTCTTTCCATTTGTTCTTCTTTTATATTTTTATATACTTGTTTGGATTTTTTTCTTTAAATAATAACTATCATTGTTTGTACAATTTCTATTTATTATATTCAAAAATTCAAATCGTTTATACAGTTATGAAGTTTATATTTTTTATTTCTGCCTTTTTTTATGGCATTTTTGCCATAAATGCCCATGTCAATTCTAAAGAATTTCAATTATCTTTATTTTTTCCCACCGAAACCACAATTTCATCATCACCCTCATCATCTTCTTCTTTTTCTTTTTCTTCTAAAACCTCTCTTCCCAACACTCGCAACAGCATTTCCAAAAAAAATGAAAATATTTTGGAAATCATTTTGGACTCTCCTCAAAATAGTATAATGAAGGCTATTGATGCCATTTTTGGACGTCAAATCTTTTCACCTTTTACTAGCATCAGAACGATATATGGTCCTCTTGTAACAAAGGCTCCTGAGTCTGAAACTAGTAATGTGTGGTGGACTCCAGAAGCCTCCAAATCAACTAAACCAACCAAATTGACCACTTCCACTAGACCAGCAATGTCTCATACTACCACCTACTCCCGCTGGCCTGAGCCAACAATCAACCACTGGATTCCTGATCCCAATCCATGGAACCAAGGGAACCGTATTGCTGCCATGGGATCAGCACCTCAACAGCCTTCTGGGCCTTTTAATAATGGTAAATCTTTTCTGCTTTATATTTTTGGGTTGTTTTTTTTTATTTATTTATTTTGATGGTTTTCATTCTAAAGCCATGGTTTGCTTTTTTTATTTTATTTTTAGATTGTATTTCTATTATTATTATTATTATAACTGTTAAGGATATATATACAATAAATATGATGTTTATTCTATTTTCTGAATTGTTTTTTTTATAATATCATGCTCTATACATGGGTAGAAGTAATCAAATACATTGTTTTTATTTCTTTTATTTACACAATAAATATTAAAGTGAAAACTTATATACACAAAAAAAAGATTTCTATTTATGACAGATCAAACAAAACACAAAAATCTATTATTACTATACACTTACTTAGTTTTATTTAAACAAAATGAAAAAAAAAATTAAACTGAAAATACTCCGATACGGGGAATCGAACCCCGAACTGCCCGGTGAAAGCGGACCGTGCTAGCCGTTACACTATATCGGACTCTTGATGTCAAGAGTGTTTACAAACAATCAAAACAGCTTGATAAGATGGCAACTGTTATAAAAAAAATCAGAAAATCAAATTATTTAAATACGTCCAAATCCTTTTGTAGTATTTTTTTTTTTTTTTTTTCTTTTCTTATCAGTAAAATCCATAATAGCCAAGAAAACTTATAATAAAAAAAAATGAAATCCTAAATTTTTTTGTTTTCTGATTATAAAATTTATATACATAAAACCATAGATCCATTATATCAAAATTACGAAGAAAAAAAGCCAAAAGAAAGTATATCATGATATAGATAAGAAAAAAAGAGATCCCCTATTAATATTACCGCAATTATCTCTGCTCTTTTAATGTTCACAAGTGGTGACACTTGATTATCATTTTCAAATAAAAAAAAAAAAATAACAGCAAAAGACTTTAAATATGCTTAAATGTGTGTGTTTTAAAAATCTTCGTCATATCCATCATTTTCTTTATCCATTTCCAAGAGATCGCGAGTACCTGGATTGTTTGCGGCATCAATGGTTTTTTGAATCAGTTTCAGAGTGCCGTTGACAGGAAGACCCATGACATTGTAGTAGTCGCCCTCAATGGATTTGATAAACATAGAGCCACGACCCTGAATCTTGTACCCGCCAGCAGCGTCTCGCGCTTCTCCGCTCTCGACGTAGCTGATAAGCACATCATCAGGAATCGTCTTGTCAAAGTTGACAATTGTCTCTTCAATGTAGGTTTCAAGGGCATAGCCAGGGGTGACCGGCTCCTCGTAGGGCACAATGCACACGACAGCTGTGAAGACCTTGTGAGGGAAAGGTGTGTCTCGTAGGTGTCTGAGCATCTCCAAATGGTGGTAGTCGTTCTTTGGCTTTTCTAAAACGTGCTCAGTAGCAACGACAATTGTGTCTGCTGAGATGACTATACTGGGCTCCTTGTCTGCATCAACTTCAGAACGGTAAACATCCAGGGCCTTCTCTCGCGCTGTATTGAGAACGTACTGGAATGGCGTGTACTTGGTTTTGTCGAGATCTTCTTTGAATAAAGAAGGAACAACTGAGATATTTTTAAATCCAAGCTGCTCTTCCAAAATCTGTTTTCTGCGTGGTGACTTTGAAGCCAGAATGATCCGGCCTTGGCTCAATTGTTTATGAATTTTATCCATCTTTTTTTTTTTTTAATTGTATATATTAAAAAGTGTTAAATATATTATAATGAAAAAAAGCAAATAAAAAATAAAAAAAAATTATTAAAGGAAAGGAAAGAAAAAAAAAAAAAATCTGTCTGGATATTTGAAACTGAGAGGGTTGTTGAAGAGATAAAAATAAAAAACCTAGTCATGTGACTGAGCTGATATTTGAAAAAAATAAATAAAAACGCCCTTTTTTTTCTTCTTCAAGCATGGAATCTTTTTTAAAAAAGGTTTGTTTCTTTGTATATATATATATATCAAATTTCAAAAAGAATACATTAATTCATATTCTCTAATGTCATCACTTAATGATTATTTGGCAAGTAAATATCTGTCTGACAAGCCATCAAAGAAGTCAAAGAAATCAAAAAAGTCTAAACAAGCTACTTCTTCCAGCAATATCAATGTATTAGTTGACGACGATGATCTCTCCATACCATCTACTAAACAAGACCGGGCTTTGACGTTTGAGGAGTATACGGCTTCTCAAAACTACGCCACCATCGACGACGATGACGAAGATGCAATTCAAGAACCTGATTCATTCAAGACTACAAAGCGCGCCACCTGGAAAAAGGTAGGCCAAACGGACGCAGCTTCGACCACTGAGCTGAAAAAGCAACCGCCAGAAGTTACTAAAGAGAAACAAGCCGACCCCAACAGCAATGACACAAGTCAGTACTATGGTCTACAAACAGCCTCACAGATAGCAGCACGTATGGAAGCAAAAGAGAAGGAAGAAGCACGAATAATGCGCGAACTACAACAAGAATACGAAAAAAGTGGAATTGATCCTCACCAGACCGTGTACCGTGACAAGTCTGGCCGACAGATAGACGAGCAGGATTTGGAGAGGCTGCGGCGTGAGAGAGAGCAGGAGGAGGAGGAAGAGGTACGGCGGAAACAAGCTCTTGAACGCAAACAGAGACTAGTCAATGAAGGGTTTGTCCAAGCATATGAACGCAAGCTTCAAAATCGTCGCAGTAACGGCTCACAGCAACAACACACATACACACGATCCATTGAGGACAAGGAGTTGAACAATGAACTGAAATCCAAAGTTGATTTGTTTAACGATCCTGCTGCATCTTTTCTCAGCAGCACAAAGAACAAAAAGAAAAGAAAGGCTTTAGATTTAGAAAAAGAAGAACAGAGCATACAAAAATATACATCACAAAAAGAAGAAGAAAATGAGTATGACGATGATGATGACGACGAGATTACACCAGATGATTTGGGATATTATAAAGGTGCATATCCTCCTAATAGGTTTTCAATTAGACCTGGAATCTTGTGGGATGGAGTAGACCGATCGAACGGATTTGAAAAACTATGGTTTAGAAAAGAATCTGAATTAAAAACAAAACAAGCTAATCAATATGCAAATTCTTATGACCTGTAAATTCATTTATTTATTTACTTTTTTAATTTTTTTTTTTTTTTTTAAAATAAACCTTTTCTGGCTTAAAACAGTCTTTTAAATTACTAATAATAAATATTATTAAGACCAATAGTAACAAAATACATGAGAAGACAATATTAGATATGATGTTGTTGTCAATTGCCCATGATAACATGGTTTCGGCTTATGTACAACAACAAACGGTAAATGTGATTTTTTTTTTTTTTAATTTTTCATTTTGAAAAAACAATTAATTTGATTTATTCCGAATTCTATGTATATATTATATTACACGTTTATAGGTTATTAAATGTCTCACAATTAGTATATTGTCCCTTTGGAAGCAAAAATTATAATTAGGACTTTGAGAAATAGAAATATTCATTATTGAAATTATATACTAAATTACTCTTTGGCTTTGTGCTCGCTGCCACCTCTGCCTCTACTTCCACCACGGCCACCACGGCCTCTATTTCCGCCTCGTTTTCCATTTCTACCACCACGGTTCAAGTCATTATTTCCAGATCCCTTTGGTTGGGTTGGAATTTTACCTTGAGGTTTGGATCCTTGTCCTACATCACTAGGTGGCTGTACCATAGGTCCTGGAGGAGGAGGAGGAGGGTAAAAGTTGTTTCCAGGTATCATAACGTTTGGATTGCCGTTGAAACTAGGAAGGAATGGAGGTTGTGGGGGCATGTTGTATGTTCCATTATTAGGAGGAGGATATGGGTGAATCATAGGGCCCCCAGGACCCGGTGGAAAGACGTTTGGTGGGAATGGAGGAGGATACATCATCATTCCTGCTGGGCCTTGCTGCATCATTGGAGGCATTGGTGGCTGTTGAGGATGAGGTTGTTGCTGAGTTAGTTGATTTATAACTGCTGATCTAACCTTTTTCTGGCTTGCAGTTTGGTTTTTTGTTGATTTCACAGGATTGATTTTAACATTACTATCGCTGGGCTTGTTGTTGTGCAAGATGGAAAGCAACTCTTTACTCAAGTCGTTATTCATTGTGTCCAAGCTGTCTTCAGATTTAGAGGTCTTGCCATCCTTTTTATCTTTCTTGTCTTCATTCTTGGGTTTGGCAGGAGTGACCTCGTCTTTAGCCTTATTCTTTATCAAAATCTTTGGTTTTGGCTTTGACTGGTCTACCTTCTTAGAAGTCTCAACATGTTTGTCTACCTTCTTGGAGGTATCGACAGGCTTATCAGCCTTCTTTGAAATATCAACAGGTTTATCTGAAGATTTGGCAGCCGGCTTTTTATTGAACACTGGAGGCGTTATCTTTTTTAATGCAACGCCGTTAGCACTACGTGGTTTAGTAGAAGCACTTGGTTTCTTTACAGCATATTGTCCGGCAGACTTGGGATTCTTCAATTGTGATGCATGTGATACGGCCAATTGAGGGTTGGAGAGATTCAATACTGCAGATGATTCAACAGTAAGACCTCGCTTTGTAGTTAAATGTCCGTTAAGACGATTGCCAGAATCCATTTCATAATCAAAAATGACATCAAGAGTAACGTGAGTGACAAAACTTTTGATAGCAACAACAGTACCACGGCTGTATAGGGGCACTTTTCCGTAATCAACAACAGAAACAACACGGTCACCGAGACTAAATTTTTGAGAAGAAAGAACATATGAAGGTGAAGATGGTGAAAACAATGCCTGTCTAGGAACATGTTTCAATGTGAACACCTTATAGCTAGGCGGCGTTGATTGTCTCTTTATGATCTCCATTTCCAAGTCACGGCAAGCACCGGCTCCAAAACCTTCGGTTTCAAATGGAACAAGACTGATTTCAGGGTTGTTTGTTACGTGTGATGAGAGCCAAGAGCGCATCTTATCAATTTTTCCAGTGGCAGTCTTAGGATCAACACCAAGAATAATGCTCAAATCAGGAATTGACTTGGAGTTGCTATTCATGAGGGGTATCAGGACATCAGAGAACGCTGTCAGATATTCATGAATCAAATTGATAGCAAGGGTACTGTACTCCCAGCCTGCATTTGTTTTTCTAGTATATCCCAAAACTTTCAGTCTTCGGTTTTCGGATCTCAAGTTGATGCCAATGTCGTAGTTCTTTCCGCCAACAGAAACCATATATCTGGTAGTAATTCTGCTGCAAAAGTACGGAGAGATGCCAAGATGGCTAGCAAAGCGGAAGGCAGGTTGGTAGTTCAAACCAGCCATTTCACGTTGTCTGATAAAGTGACCTACCTTGGATTCTGGCTTGTCCAATTTGATTAGATCAACGTTGAGCTTTCCATTGTCATGGCCAACAACGGTTACAGGTGTACCGTAGGCAATAGACAACAGTGAAACGACCTTACTTCCTATGGGGTATTCTTCTTCAACAGGAAGAGATGGCTTTTCAATAAAACGTTCATCTTCATTTTGAACACTTTCAACAATAACTTGGAGAGGAAGTCTAATCTCCTTGGAAGGGTCAGTTTCAAATTGACGAACAGAAGCACCCGATGGAAGCTTCTTCATACCGGCCAATGGGAGGACGTGAATCAATAAAGATGTTTTTCCAACCTTAACACCTTGTCTTTTATAGGCTGATTCAATACTTTTAACGTCATTTTGCCAGTCGCTCAAGTGTTGATGGGGTTCTTGGGCAATTTTACCATGGTCCAAAGTATACTTCATCATTTCATCGCTAACGGCAATAACAGTTGCTTGCCTGAGATATGGCCATCCAACGTATACAGTTCTTCCAAGAAATTGTTTTGAGATTGCATAGCTATCACTTTCAGCATATTGATTTCGAATACTCAAAATGAGAGATTCTCTGCGGCTTGGGCGTTCAAATATTTTGACCTCAGCCATTTCAAAGCTAAAAGTAAATGGAAGAGTTTTTAAACTTGGAAAGCCTGCCAATGAGTTGACACCAAGTTTAGCACCCTCACAAAGACCGTACTTATATGAAGATTCAGGAATTACAGGCTCGTTGTAAACTTGTTCAATAGTATGATCATGCTCAACTTCAGAAAAAACTCCTGGAAGTGAAGATGGATAAACCAAATCAACTTGGGGGTTGAACAGAAAAATCAAATCTGTGCCAAAACTATTTCGCTTTTTTTCTTCCGGTGTAAGGTATGACTCTCTATCATTTATGGCCTTGATCAGACGGTCTTGGTCAACAAATGGAATTTTTACTACTGCTTCCCAGCTAGCACGTTTACCATTCATATCGAGCTCAAAAGTGTCAGGATAAAAGTCAATAATGGGAGAGTTTTCATCCAGCATTAATGGTTGAAGACCTGGAGGAACAAGGTTTTTACTTTTTGAAGGTAATACCGCCATTAATTGTTCAAATGGATGGTATGGTTTACCCTTGTCAAAAGTAACCTTCTTTTTTATAGCAAGTTTAATATCGGAAATCTTTGGAGCATAGTAATATCGGAAATACCAACTCCAAGACGGACAACCTCTGTAATAGTAAAATAAGACCCATTGAAGACCTTCCAAATAATTTTCACATATATCGGTAATTTTGTCTTTGTTTTCTTCCAGATTGAAGCCAAACTTTTCTTCATAGTAGTTGTTCTTCCAGTCGACAAACTTTTGCGAGTAAATTTTGCCCTTTGATTTTGAATGGCGATTACCTTCGTCATCAGAATCTTCTTCTTCGTCTTCATCCTCATTTTTCTCTTCAACCTGCTCTACTTCAACATTTGAATAAAATTCAATGGCTTTGTTGACTTCGTCCATTCTTTGCATTCTATCAACTTCTGTTTCGTCATCAGGAATGCCATCAACGTCCAGTATCAATGCAGCTTGACCGTTGTTAAAGATAAGTCTAAGGTAGGTCTTTGAACAGAACGTTCTCAAAAATCTAATATCTTCTTCGTCTAATTTGAATTCTTCTTCTTTGATTGTATAAATGGGTATGTCATCCACCATAGGATCCGGTTTTGGAATGGAGTTTGCTTTTAGAGCAAATTCAGAAATTGGTTCAAGAAGTTTTTTCTGCAAAGGAGTTAGGGTGAAGTGATAAGACTCTACAGCGTCAAGACGTTCTTCACGCGTAATGAGATCCAACTCTTCATTGAGCCATTCTAAATCGACAGCTTGCTTTTCAAAAAGCTTGTGCTCAAAGTCGGTAAAGTGATCTAACCACTGGCCAAGTCTTGCAAAATTTATGACACCACGTTCAGTAAGGTAACCATCTGAGGATCGAAGAAACTCTTGATAGGTCTTGATAACAATTGGAAGAGCTCCGTCGTTGACCAATAAAGAAGGAAGTTCTGGTAAAAAATCATTTCCTATAAAAAAATTTAATAGAATAAAATCATCCAATATCCTTTCAAAGTCATACGGAAATGAAATTTCTCCTGATATTCCTTCAAACTCCAATTCTAAGTATTCTCTAACAATTGATAGGTGAAGTAAGTAGAAGTTTTGCTGACTCAGCTCTTTAGGTTTCTTGGCTTCTGGGGTGAATAGTACTTCTTCTCTCAAGATGGCAAAATGAGGGTCGTGTGAAGCCAAACCGAGCATAATCAAATCGGCATCTAAACCATACAAACAATGACGTAAATTAGATGGATAGTCAGGCTGAGCTTTCGCATGTCTAATATGTGCCATGATTTTGTGTTCACCTTCTCCTGGAACTTCGTGACCAGACAAAATGATTTCTACGTTTTGCCATGACGAATCAGTAGAGACCTTTTTGTGTATAAAGTACTTTAAATGAGCTGTAAGCTTTTCCATAAATTCAGTACCTGGGGTAATGGCGTTAGAATCAAAAGGATCTTTTGGAATCTCCAGTCCCTTATCAAGAGCTTTTTGTCGTTCCTCCTCTGCGTCCCGTGCTGATTTAAAACGTCTGGCACGCTGCTGATTCATTTTTGCTCTAGGGGCAACACCATCGATTGCCATGTAAAACAATTTTTTAGGTTTAATCATAACAAATAAATGCTCAATGTAGTTGAATATCTGAGCATACATCTCTTCCTCAGTGATCTGAAATGTCGCATCTCCATTTTTATGAGTAGAGTTGTCTATATTTTTTTGTGTTAGTTCAAGCAAAATAAAATAATAAAAAAAATATACTACTTACGAATAATAGAGTTCATATCCAGATAAAGGTTATCAAATCTATTAACAAAAAAAAGAGTTGAGTTAGCAAACTATAATGTTGGTTATTTAGTAATAAAAAAATCAAACTTACTCTGGAATTTGATTGTCATTAACTAGTTGAGAGATCAACGGCCATCTCTCCGAGATGTATCTGAAAAATTTGGGGATACCTATGAATATTTGTTAGCATTATGAACGGATATAAGTAGTCGCGCTGATACAATGGCACAAAAATATTTCAAAACTAAATTACATACCCATTATAAATAATATTTAAACAGAAATGCTGATTGCAACGGTAAAATTTATGTCTATAATAGTTTTATTTTTTTTTCTAATATTAAAGCAAGTCGGCATTACACTCGAGGAGAGGAAATAAAATTTATAGATATTGTTATAGGAATATTAACAGAAGGTGGGTTTGAAAGTAGAAGGAAGAAAATACTAACAAGAGAAATCTGGCAGTAAACACGAGAATCAGCCTGGCGTTTACATTTTCATTCTCAAAGTTACCACTAAATTTTTTAATGAAAATTTCAACCTTCACCTTCTCTTGGTATCACAAACAAAAACCAAAGAAAAATAAAAATAAACATCATTGTTTGAAAAAGCAAATTATATTCTACATTTCTTTTCACAACAATAGAAAAGACAAATAATGAATTCGTTTACTTTTGGATCCGCCGGAAACGGATCCTCCGTTTTTGGAAAGCCATCAACTACCAATACTTCAGGAGGTCTGTTTGGAAGCGGCAACTCTACAAATACCGGAAGTGCTTTTGGCAGTAGCAACAATACAGGAAGTGCTTTTGGAAATAGTAATAATACAGGAAGTACGTTTGGTAGCAATTCTGGCTCAGGAAGTGCCTTTGGCAGTAACAGCAATACAGGGAGTGCCTTTGGGAGTAACAACAATACAGGAAGCGCGTTCGGTAGTAGCAATACTGGAAGTGCGTTCGGTAGTAATTCTGGTTCAGGGAATGCATTTGGTAGTAACACAAATAATAACACAGGAAGTGCGTTTGGCGGTGGCACTTTTGGTAGTAACAATAATACAGGAAGTGCTTTTGGCAGTAACACAAGCAACAACACCGGGAGTGCGTTCGGTGCAGCCCCCAGCTCAGGAAATACGTTCGGCAGTAATACAAACACTAATACCGGAAGTTCACTCTTTGGTGGTAATGCAAGTAACAACAATTCCTCTACAACCAATTCTGGAAGCACCCTTTTTGGTTCTAAATCAACAACTCCAACTGCACCACTTTTTGGATCAAACGCTAACAATTCAAACAACTCAGGTGGTGGTTTGTTTGGAAACACTTCAAACAACAATTCCTCAAATACAGGCACTAATGCTTTTGGATCAAACAACACTCTCAACAATAACAACACAACAACTACAGGTTCCTCATTATTTGGAGGAGCAAACAAACCAGCTTCGACTCCCCTTTTTGGAGGAAATACCAATACAACTAATACAGCTAATACAGGCTCTTCTTCGCTGTTTGGTGGTTCTGGCGCAACAAATACAGGTTCCAACAACAATGCTGCCGGCGCTGCTAGTCTAGGAGCCACAAACAATAACAACAACAACAATGAGAACAACAGCAATATGATCACGTCAATAGACCAAATTACAAGCACAACTAGGTGTGGTGATCTTCCCCTCCAAGCACGTCGCGAGCTTATCGCAATTGAAATGTTCATCAAATCTGAGTCCCGCATCTCTGAGGACATTAAGTCGCGTCATGATACTTTGAGCTTCAACATCTCCACTGTACCACAGGACTGCGACCTGCTGTCGCGCAAGCTTACAACCACAACTGAAGCTCTCAAATACGATGAGCATGTGCTCAACAAGCTGCGGGACCAGTCAGACAGCGCTGCTGCTGATACGGACGCCTGCATAAATCTGTTCAGTCACCTGCGGCTGCCCACCAGTGACGAAAACGGTAGCAATCCAGACGAAGCTGGTATGCAACAAAACTTGAGCGGAGGAATTGTAGGTCCTATTGGCAGCTTGAACAGATCAGTACTGGGCGGACGTATCTCGAGCTACGGGAATGTTATTCCAAACTCAAACTTAAATAATAGTATTTCTGGAGGCGCTCCTCCAAACACAAATGCAAGCAACAATTCGTCGTCATTCTTTGTGCAAGGAGTCGATCCATTGTTGCCATACTTTGAGTCAAAGATTGAAGAGTTCTCTGCCAAATTGCAAGAATATGCAAACATTATTCAGGAAGCAGAAAACGCCATTGAAAGTATTCAGCAAGAAGCTACGGAAGGATTTAGAAATGTTCAGAATATCATTGCTGCTTTACAAGAAGAGTACTTGTTCTTCATGGGATTGGGCAACAGAGTCGCTGAACTTCATCAAAATGTACGACAATTAGCTGTTACTGCTAAATAAATATTAAAAATTTTATTAATTCTACTATATAACAAACAAATATTTAATGATAATATAGAAACAAAAGCAAGTTTTTGTATGTACTAATTATAAATATTTTTTTTTCTTTTTTTTTTTTTTTCTTCTCGTTAAAAGCCAATGATTCTAAAATGAAATGAATTTACTTTTGTTTATCTTCTTTTTTCTCTAAATTTTCTTCTTTATCTTGTTTTTCATTTTCTTCATTTTCTATGGCTTCTTCATCATCTTCAAAAACTACAGGGTATTCTTCAGCTTCTTCAACTTCTTCATTTTCTTCTTCTAATACCTCGTAGTTTATGAATTGTTGTTGCTTGATGAAATCATCAGGGGTGTTCATGGCACCTAGAGCCTTGCGAGCGCGTCTGCTCAAAAGACTTAAACCAAAAACATAGGAAGCATTGACCCAGCCAAAGCCTTCTGTTGCAACACCCTTAAAGTCAGCACCTTGGTTGCCGTACTCAGCATCAACCTTGTGTGGATGGCTCAACTGAGTGACATCGTACTTTTCAACAACGACTCCATTGAAATCCATAAACGCCTTGGTCATCATGTACAACCATCTGTAGGCAACTCTCTCAGCATCCTTCATGTAGCCGTAGTTGCGGAGTCCAATCCATGCAAGTATTTGTTGGGGTGCCCAGCCGTATGGATAATCCCATTGACGGTTTGGACGATTCAAACTGATTGGACCTCTAGACTTTTCAGTTCCAGCAACAAGGCCTCCTACTTCCTCGAATTTTGGTAGGCCTAATGCAACTAACTTGGCTGCCTGAGCTGGTGTTGCAACTTTGCTGTAGAGAGCCCATAGTGCTGTGCATGTCTCGTACTCCCATTGCTTTTCATTCTTGGTGTCGTAGTCGAAAAAGAGTCCAGCTTCTTCGTTCCACAAGTACTTTGTGACTTTAGCTTGACGAACTTCCGCTCGCTTAAGCCATTCGGAAGAAGTTTCAATGGAGCCATCAGGCATTTCGAAAGAATCGTTAAATTCGTTTTTGATGGTTGCAGCAATATCTGTTTCGTATTTGTAGAGTAAAGAGTTCAAGTCGATTGTAGCAAGATCTGCGCATCGGCCTTCAAGACGGTAAGTTGTGTCATGACCAGACTCTCTAACAGCACGATCGTGCAAAAAGTATAAGTCGAGCTCTGGTTCCTTTATTTCACCGTCGTTATACTTTTTCTGGAATTCTTCGAGTGATATGTTATACTTTTCAGCATAGGGTTTAAGCAGAACATGGAAATGACTTGCCTCGGTTTCTGGAGGGATACCCAACCCGTCGGGTCTATATCTTGAAAGTCCCGTCTTTGGGTCTAATCGAGGCGGTGCAGTCCATACAGTCTTGTATTCTTTGATGGCAGCTTGGAAAGCCTCCTTCAAGAATTGTTTGGCATCACTATCTTTGTCCTTAATTCGTTCGTAAACACGAAGAGCCATATCAGTAAGGAAAGGAGGCTGCGACCTGCAAAGATAATAGGATCGGTTAGCGTTAAGAATCTTTCCGTAATGCTTAATTTCAAAAATGAAGTTTTTAACCATTCCCATGGCCAAGTCAATACGGTTGTTTGTTAGTAATCCGAGAGACTCCATATAAGAATCCCAGCCGTAGAATTCGTTGAATCTACCTCCGGGAACAACATAAGGAACACCCTTTAGAGTGGTTTTGCCTGTCTCAGGGTCAGTGACTCTGTACATGTCAAGAGCCAGTAGCCCAGGTTTGTCATTGACAGATTTGACCCACTCTGGAGTTATCTTGTTAGGTAAGTAGACAACGTCCAAGTTTATTTCGGGTCGTTGTCTTGCTATTTCAGTGTAATACTCATATTGTTCAGTTTCAGTAGATGGGACGTAGATTCTAGGCCGGGGATCAGGGCCGCGATTCTTGGGGTCTGCTGCAATCGTATCGATCATGTCCTTGTCGATTCTACGAGTTAAAGCATCCCAGAATTGGTGTTGGATTAGGCGGGAAAGTCTTTTGACGGGGTTTTCGTTAAGTCGAGCCTCATCAATAATTACAGTGTGTTTACCTAGTTTCTTGGCTATGGTGAGTTCTTGAAGAAGGTTTGAAAGCATGTATGTGCCTCTAATTTCTGCAGTATTGTATCCTAAAGAGTCTGCAGTTCCGGCAAGAAACACTTTAGGACCTTCATCGTCTACAGTGATTTGGTAGTTGTTATCGGTATCTAGAAAAAAGCAATTATGGTTAGAAAGAAAAACGCAGAAAAAAAAAAAGAAAAAAAAAAAAAAA
>CBXB010000075.1:9652-20423 GCA_000817185.1 Magnusiomyces clavatus CNRMA 12.647
TTTTTTTTTTTTTTTTTTTTTTTTTTCTACTTCTTCTATTATTAATAAACTCGTACGAATTTGTTTTGAAAATAACAAATACTAACATACGATTAAAAAAATCATAATAATAGATGGAAATGGTTATGGAATGCCTTCTTCTCATTCTCAATTCATTTGGTTTTCTAGTACTTATTTAATTCTTTGGATACTTTTTTACAAGCCGCATTTTTCCTCATTTTATTATAACAATTCAAAAAAAAAACATCATCATAAATCAATAAACAACAGTACTTTTGCATCTTCTTCTTCTTCTTCTACTTCACCATCATTATCAAAAAAAACCAAATTAGAATTATTTGATAATAGCAATGATGTCCTTTATAAATCAATTACGGTTGTGTTTTTATTACTTTTAGCATTAGCAGTCTCCTTTTCTAGAGTTTACTTGTTTTATCATACAGATCTCCAGGTATTGGTGGGCTCGGCAGTCGGAATAGTTTTTGCCGCTGGTTGGATCTCCATTGTTTTTCTTTTGAGAAAGTTTGGCATTGTTGATTGGGTTCTTGACTGGCCTATAATCAAGTGGTTTTACATTAAAGATACTAGTCTCTCTTCTTACTCATTTATTCAAGATGAATATTATAGATGGAGAAAAGATAGAAAACGTGGAAAATTATTAGTTAAAGCTGATTAGATGAATTAGCAGATAAAAAAAAAATAATTTTATTTCATGTACATTAATTTTAATATTCTAATAAAATATATATATATTTAAAAATCAATCATCATGGATCTACATCTGGAATTGGTATTCTGGTTGCTGAATTGTAATATGCTCCAGGTGTAATCTCTACAATCTCATTCTTGGGAAACTTTAAAAAGGGAATGTCGTTCACAGTGCACGCCATCAGGTACCCGTACAACACACACAGCACGCTCTCATGCGCAATGATTAACAAATTGTCCTCAAACCGCTCCATCTCCATAATCAGCGGCTCGAGACGAACAGCAACGTCGTGGTAGGACTCTGCACGCGGGTACCGGTGGTGGTACGGGTTCTCCTGGTGCGCCTCAAACTCCTCCGGGTACTCTTTCCGGATCTCCTCCTCTGTAAGCCCGTCCGCAGCGCCCGGGTTCAGCTGCGTCAGCTCAGGACGGCTCACAGTCGTGTACCCTGCCTCGGCAAAGTACTGCCCCGTCTCGATCGTCCGGATGCGTTTCGAGCTCCACACAACAAGCTTGTTCAGGCTGTGGTCGTGCGTCAGAATAGGGTTCGTCGTCCATGCTCGAGAAGTCGTCGGCGTAGGAGTAGTGTACGCATCATACTTGTTTGTGTGCGGAGTAGCAGTCCCTCCACCGCCCAGCGACATAGGAGTCGATGTCCCTGATGTTTCAGAGTGCAATTTGGCCTGCGCAAGACGTTTCTGTATGCTTTCCTCAGTAAGAGACCCTTCCCTAAGCATCTTGCTACTACTACTACTACTATTAGTAGTACGCTCTGATTTTTTATCGTCATCATTACCATCATTGTCAATGCTTTGTGATTCGGGTTCAGCAGGAGTCGACGAGTTCATAGTATTAGCATCCGACCGCGCATTCTTGCGTTCCTCTAAATGATGCAACAAGGTGTCGCGCAGCCTTTTGGCATACTCGTGACCGGCACGTGACAGTTTAGTGTCGTCTCTATAACACAGCTCGACAGACTTGCCAGGTGCATCATCATCATCATCATCAAGACCTCCCTGGCCAGCTCTAGCGAAAAAGTAGCTGCCCGATTTGACGTGAGTATTCATTAAAAAAAAGACAATTCTGTTTTGCAGGTAGCCCAGAGGCGCCTTGTTGAGCTTGATCTGCTTAGTGCCGTTGATCAGTTTGACGTAGCTGAGGTTTTGCTCGTTTTCCTCTGGTTTCGACCCCATCGTCTCGTAGGTGGGGATCCCGAGCTCGATCCGCTTCAGGTAGTTGCGCACCGCGTCCTTGTAGTCAACGCCCTGGTAGTCTGGCGACGACAGTTTGACGTCTCGCACGTTGCGTGCCACAAGCCGGTCGTCCGTAGCTATGCACTCGACAAACAGCACACCAATGTTTTTGGGCTTAAAGTACTCTTCAACAAGGCGTCGTCGGTGCTTGGCCGTAGCGTTGACAGCGTCGTAAATGGCGACCTGGCCACCTTCCTGGTCCAAGAACGTCAAAATGTCAGTCATGCAGTTGCTCAGCACCTTTTCGCGGAAATCTATAGTCGACTGCAATTTCGGTGTTGGTGTAAAGTAGTCGTCTGGTACAACAAAGTCAGGGCCCATCTGGTTGAGACACTTGCGGCGGTAATCGCCCAAGTGGAACGCATGAGTCTTGACACCGAGCCAGCGCAGGTACCTTGTCAAGGCAACTGAATGGTGAGTCTTTCCTCGAGCAGGCAGTCCTACAAGTATCACGCACAGCTTTCCTGCGTGGAACAGATGCCCAGAGTCTGTCAAGTAGAGCTGAGCTGGAGAGATATCGTTTATGGACGGCTGTTCGTGGATATTGTCGACATTGACGTTTGATTCGCGGCGTTTTATAAAGCACCCAGTTGGATTAGATGAGCCTGACATTGTGCGGTCAGCAGAAGAGGCCGTCGACGTCGTTCTAGAGTGTTTCCCTCCACTACTTCCTCTAGACCCTCTGCTTCTGTTAAATGGTCCTGGGGCTGCTGGTGCTTGGCCCGATACCTGAGGGATTTCTTCATCATCGCTTTCTATTGCGCTTTCACATACATTATTTCTTTGATTTGACATTTTTTTTTTTTTTGAATAATTAATCTTAAATAGTTTAGAGGAAAAAAAATGAGAGGGAGGGGAAGAAGAGGTGATGTAGTTAAAAAATAAATTAAAAAAATTAAGAGAGAAAATTATGACTTTTGATTGGAAGAGTTTATTTAATAAGGCTGTAACAAAGTTGGTAAAAATTTAAAAAAAGAAAAAAAAACTGGGGTGTCACGTGTAAAGATAAGAAATAAATAATAAATTGCAGCAGCAGTTAAATAATAAAAAAATTTTTAAACATATTCAATATCTGATTTAATTTTTTTTTAAAACAAAATAAAAGCTTTATCAAATGTCTTTTAATAATAACAACAAGAGACAACAGAATAGATCAAATCGAATTAATAAATCAAAATCTAATTCAAAACATTTAAGATTAGGGTGCTGTAAAATATGCAAAGAAGATAATGCAGTAGCAAAATACAAATGTCCAAAATGCAGCTTACCTTATTGTTCAGTCAAATGTTTTAAGCTTCATAAAGAGCAGTCTATTGAATGTGCACAAAAAAAACCTTCTCAAGATGATTCTAAAGATGATTCTAATACTGCTGTTGATACTAGTAGTACTACTCCCATTACCACATCAAATATAGAAGAAACAGAGTCTACTACTACTACTACACCTGCAACAGATCCTATTAACATATCCAAACCACCCCTAATACCTTTAAACCCTAAATACGAAGAATGTTTAAAAGATGAACACTTGCAATACCTTTTAAAACAAAACGCTTTAAAATTCCATTTAAAAAACTTGTTCTCGTTAATGAACGACCCTGCCCATTCAAAAGAGCCAACTGCAGAAGGCCGAAAAGAAGTTGCATTAAAAAAATTAACCGAACTTCGTATGGGTGGTTTAGAAGCAAACGAATTAGTAGAAGAATTTTGTAAAGTAACAACAGATTTACTAAATAAATTAAATTAATTTTTATTAAATATACACATATATGAAAAAATTTAGTAACACAAAATTGATAGAAAGATTAAAAAAAAATAAAGATACACACTCATAAAAAAAATAAAAAAAAATTAAAAAAAATGCAAAACCAAACTTTTGTTTACTCAACCTTGGCCTTTCTTGATTTCTTTGGAACTCTAATAAGCCAGTAGAGAAGACAGCAGCCAACACAGTTAAAAGCAATGTAGACAAAAATTAAACCAAAGTTTCTCCAGGCATCTTTGACATAAATACTGACAGAAGCCAAAAAGTCGTCAGTAGTAGCAATTGAACAGTAGCTGCAGACATCAGTGGCTGATGGGTTTGTAACAGTACCACCTCTCAATTGAAGAGTTTGTGCCAAATATTCAGAACATGTAACATTCATATCAGATGGAATGACAATAGAAGTCAGTTCCTTTTCAGAACATTCAATCTTGTTGCCCGACAGACCAGTAGACATAAACGTACCCACAATATAAGTCATTGGAGAAACACGATACATAAAGATCCAGAATCCAGGAAGAGCTTGTGGACCAGCCAAAACACCACAGAAAAACAAACACATCATAAAGAGCAAGTTGGAAAAGTTTGCTGCAGTATCGGCATCGTCTACACCAGCAACAATCATATGGGCAAACGTAGATGTAAAGATGTAAAAGGCAACAACCATCATGAAAAAGGCAGCTCCGCGTTCTTCAGTGGCACCTGCAGCAGACGCATTCTGGTAGAAACCAATTGGATAGTAAAAGGAAAAGAAGGAGAAAACAGCCATGAGAACTTGCCATGGAATCTCGACAACCAGGTTGGAAATGATAAAGGCAACCCAACTGTACGTCTTACTTGGCCGTTCTCTAGTTTCGTAGAGAGTTCTTTGAGTGACAAAGTGAGGCATAATCTGCTGAGCCAGTGTACCGAAAATAACCAAAAACATGAAAATGGAGTACATTTGGTTCTGCATACCTTGGATGTTGTTCTTGGCCTTGTAAAAAGTGAAACCAATATACAAAGGTGAAACGATACACATGGCAGCCTTGGCGTAGATGTAGCTTGGGGTTCTCCAGTATTGTTGAAAGACGCGCTTGGTAACAATGAGGGTTTGTTTCCACAGTGGAGTAGCAAACTGCTTGACATTTTCTTTCTTGGATTGCTCGTCCAAAGTTTGAATAGGTCCAAACCCTTCAATGATTCGATCCATTTCTTCTCTCATTTCACGGTATTCAGGAGAGTTTCTCCAAATCTGGTGCCAGTCTTGATCAGTGTGGGAACCTGGAGCAGCACCAATGGCGTGAAGCATCCATTCGGCAGGGTTGGCATCTGGAGGACATGGAGGAGCACCGTTTCTCTCAAAGTAGCTAATCATTCGAGAGGCATTCTCACCAAGATCACCATAAAAGACAGTTTGGCCACCGCGCTTTAAGAGCAACAGACGATCAAATTGTTGAAACAAAATGGCTGAAGGTTGGTGGATAGTACACAAGATGGCTTGGCCACTGTTGGTAAGCTTCTTCATGAGCATCATAATGGACCAGGCAGTTTGAGAGTCTAGACCAGATGTAGGTTCATCCAAAAACAGCAGCAACTCAGGACGAGCAGCCAACTCAACACCAATAGTCAAACGTTTACGTTGCTCGACGTTAAGACCCTCACCAGGAACACCGACAATTGCATCAGAGTACTCTTCCATTTCCAAAATGCGAATGACTTCATCGACATAAGCAAGCTTTTCTTCTTTAGTGTACTTGGCAGGTTGACGGAGCAAGGCAGAGAATTCCAAAGCTTCACGGACAGTAGAGGTAGACAAGTGGACGTCCTGCTGTTGGACATAACCAGTCTTACGTTGGAAGGATTGGTCACGGCGACGGCCATTAACCAACATGTCACCAGTGACAACACCCATAGTAACACGATCCGCCAAAGTGTCCAACAATGTAGTCTTACCAGCACCAGATGCACCCATCAAGGCAGTCAATGTTCCAGGTTGAACCCAACCATCGACATGATCCAAGAGTCTGCGTGGTTCTCCTTTAATCTTGATATCGTAGCATACATCTCTCCAGGCAAAGATACCTTCTTGTTTCAAAAGATTTGCTTCTTCCTCTGTAGGTTGTGGAGCAACAGCTTGCTGCTGAGCTTGAACAACGGCTTCTTCATCATTGTGCTTAGGTGGGACAAAGCCACGTTGGAAAAGCAAGATTTCACCCTTGGAGCGTTGAGCAGAGACTGTTTCAGCAAAGAAGAGATATGTAGCGTAGAAAAAGACACCAAAGGCAATGACAATACCCAAGTTTCTCCAAATGTGATTAATGTAATAACGGAAAGAGATTTCAATGTACTCTGTACCAGAGCCATAAAGGACATCAGAAACACCATCCCAAGGAATAGCACCGACTACATTACAAGCCTTGTCTGCCAACGAAACATTGTCATAGTATGGACCTGAGGGGATGATATCGGAACAGAGAAAGTTTCTGTGTCTAAATTCGTTAATCATCAACGATTCAAAACAGTACGCAATCGGATTGATATAATTGATCCATCTAAACCAAGGATGCATATCAACAACAGGGATGACGAAACCGGTAGTGGTGACCAACATTAAAATCATAAGCGACGCTGGAGTCAAAGCTTCAGAAATGGATCTAGAAACAGAAGCAATAGTTCTAAAGATGGCAGACATGACAAGCGTACAAAGGAAACCAAACAAGTAAAAGGTGAAAAAGGCAGCAGGAGTACGTCTCAAATTGACCATAAAGTAGAGCACTAGATTAAACGCAATAGAGGTCAAAATCTTGGAGGGCATATCACAGATAATGGAACTAACAGCTTCAGCAGAGGGGTGGTAAAAGGCATATCGGGCATGTTTTTCAATAATTGGACGTTGAGCATACAAGGTAAGAATTTCCAAACCAGAGGCCATGGCATTGAAAAGGATGGAGAAGAATAAAGCAGCACATCTGTAGTAGTATGAGCCTGTAGTTTCTGGCTGGTTGTAGAAAATTGACGACACAATAAGACCCATAACTGAATTACCAACGATACTAGTAATTGTAACTGCAGGATCACCCTTTAACCGAAGAAAACCTCTCCACATGCAGAGTCTGACTTGCATAGGGAAAGAAATGGTAAAGGGAGATTTTTCTCTAACACCTTTGGCCTTGTTTGCTTGACGAGAGCGAACAAATTGCTCATAGCTGGCACCGCCTGGAGAATGCTTTTGGTTCCATTCGTCAATCTCTTGAATAAGTTCCTTGAATTCGGGAGAGTTTTCCCAGTATTCTCTAAATTGGTCTGGTGTTCTTGGGACCTTGTTTTCGTAGCCTGGTTTAATGATACGTTCACTAGGAGAAGTCAACGAGGTCAAAAAGTCACCAGTTGTTTGACGGTCGGCGCAGACATAGCCCATGCGTTCAAAGTATTCCTTGGCCTTGTTGGCAGGACCAAAGTAGATTTGACGGCCAAGATACAAGACGGTAACCTTGTCAAATTGGTCATACATTTCTTGAGATGCTTGGTAGAGAGAAACAAACATAGAAGCACCGTTCAAGTCTGAAGAGATTTTCAAGTTGCGAATAAACTCCAAAGCAGTAGCAGAGTCCAAACCACGAGTAGAGTTATCCCAGCATTGGAGAGTAGCTCCTGCCAACAAGACTTCAGCAATAGAAACACGCTTTCGTTCACCACCAGATACACCACGAGTGTAATCGTCACCGACAATAGTATTAGTTGTGTGCAGCAAACCAAAAGAGGCCATAATAACGTCTCTCAAGTGAGTAGCATAAGCATCTCTAGTAACTCCGGGGAAACGGTTTTCAGGAGTTCTAGCAAGAGCAGCAAACTTTAGGGTATCTCCTACAGTCAATTTAGGGAAATGGACTTCAGTTTCAGCATTGTAAATAACTTCACCACGGAATGATTTTTTAATATCTTCAGGAGTTAAACCTTGATAATTAATATAAGAATCTTCAGTCAAGTAAAAACCATAAGTATCACCGGCAATAGATTTAAGTAGAGTTGTGCAACCACTAAAAGAGAAATAAAAAAATAAAAAAAATTAATAGTTAGTAACAGAGATGATTGTTTTTTTTTTTTTTTTTTTTTTTTTTTTTTTGTTTAAAAAAAAAAAAATTAGGTACCAATAAATGTGTACTTACGACCCGGGTCTACCCAACACAACACAAGTTTCACCTTCTTTTAAAAGACCATTGAAATTTCTCAAAATATCTACATGTTGACCTTTGTTGCCAAGTAAAGATCGAACCATTGATCCCAAGGAGAGGACAATGTTGCCGACAGTTTTTTGGTAGTCACTACCTTGAGAGTAACCATAAGCACTCAAATTTTTAAAAGAGACACCAGCTGTTCTGAGGGGGTATCTTTCAGGGTCCTTTTGTTGTAATTTAAGCATATGTTTAGTCCATAGTCTAGCGTTGAATCTTTCGTTGTAAGGATCCAAGGCAGTGTCCTGAGCATCGATAAATGGATTGATTGCAGTTGATACAGAAGCAAGACTAGTTACTCTTGAGATTTTTCTTGATAAGGATTCAGAGTGTTTTTCATTGTCTTCGGAATCTTCGTGTAAGTGGGCTTGATTAGTAAACTGACGAGCCAATTCGAGAATCTCCTGATCCTGCTTATCTTTTTGCAATGAAGAGGATGTTGAAGAACTATCCTCGTCCCTAAAATAGGACTTTGGACTTTCAGAACTCATGATTTAATTAACTTGAGAGGTGAAAGTTGTGTTGTATGAATATATTTAAAATAAAAAAAAAGATGATAAGTAGGTAATAAAATAAAAAATAAAAATAAACAAAAAATTAAAACAGTAAAATAAAAAATAAAAAGTTTAAGAAAACAAATGGAAATTGAGAGATATTTAAATCAAAAGCGGATCATTGATGTTTTTATTTATTTTTTTTTTTCCCATTGTAATAAATGAATCTTACGAAAGACTGAATAGTTTTTTGTTTTACTATGGAGAATATTAGATAACTGTTGATATCTCAATGCTAAATTCCGGGTGTATTTTAAGATTCCGAAGCGAAGTAGTATTGTGCAAATCATCATAGTAAAAAAAAAAAAAAACAATAAAATTTAATACATGGAAAAATCAAGAAGTTTTCAATAGTTTCGACTCTGCTTCTTTCTGTTATTACATAGTGACTTAGCAACAGTCACAGCATATCACCATATTCAAATGTAATAAAATACAACAAAGCCACCTTCCCCCCGTTTTATTTTCTCTCTCTCTCCATAATAAGAAGAATTAAAACGTATTATTAATATCTCTATTATTACTTAAGCATACTTGTCATTATTGTTGAAAAATATCGTAGTAACAAAAGCTTTCTGCGTTTGCTCTTAGTGAATTCGGAATCTCTCGTTGAACCGGAACCCGAACTCAAATTACAATTAAAAAAAAAGATCTCATAACAAACATTAAATGCCACACACACATAAGGTTTTTTTTTTTTTTGTTCTTTATTTAATTACTTACAAATGGAACAGTTGAGAAAAAAAAAAAAAAAACTATTCAATTTAAATTAGTATTGATGCAACATACGTCAATTTTTTATCAAGGACAGGAAATTTATTTATTTTATAAAATGAAAAAAAAAAAAAAAAATTACATCAGATATTGGTACTATACAAAATTTGTAATCACTTTTTAAACTTTTTTTTCATGTTTTTTAATAGGTTATTCACCTCTTTAAAAACTACTCTAAGTTTTGTATCAATTACATACAATTCAATTGACGAATCAACAATAGTACCTTTAAGAGAAAAAAAAAAAGGAGAAAAATTGTACTATTATTCAATATTGCTTATTTTGAACAATGTCATCTCATTAATTAGTTACTTGTAATTGGTCACTAATGATTATACGAAAAGCTTATTTATAGATATATTACTGAATATGCAAGCTTAAAAAAAAAAAAAAAACTTGTTAGAAAAGGTACGAAGTTTTCAAAACAAAACAGTCTCCGGTTAAGATCTTTATTTTAGAATGACGTTCGTTTTATATACAAAAATCCCTAATACTCAAAAACTACGTTAAATGTTCCGATCACGTGTTCTATGTTGTATTTTTCCGCAGCAAATTTCCAAGGTAAAGTGACATTGCAGCTGCTGTAATAAAACTTGTGCAGTCTATTTAACAACTCTGTATTAATGTTGTTTCTTTATAGAGTAATTGCAAAACATCAATAAAACAAATATAAATAAATTAATTCAACCATATAGTGATTTGGCAATTACAATGTCGAAATCTATAGTGGTTATGCAAAGAATAAATATAACCGGGGCTCTAGATGAGAAAAAGGATAGTTTTTCGGTTACTTTCACTATGGGAAATAGCAGCAGCCGTGTATTGGACCACGGCTATTGACGGTGTGCTGCAGTGATTTTTTGTGAGTACTAGGAGGATTTGTCACCAACATTTCAAAGCTTTTAAGAGATATATATAAACACTTTGATTTCCCTTTAAAAAAAAAAAAAAACATTCTAACAATTATGAAAAAAATTATCATTTTCCAATATTATGATGATTTAAAAAAGAGTCACTTATTAAACAAATTCAACAAATCTTATTTTTTTACTCATTCCACTTTTAGCTGATGAATGGATACAGTTTCAATGTAATTACTCTTAGCATATATACATTCTCAACAACGGTGGAATAAAAGACACACAAACAAGCAATAGTGAGCGATGGCAAGCGCTGAGTCTTCATTTTCTGCCTAGCGTGGGCAAGGGAAAATTCAGTATTGAAACAATATCATAGAAACATGTTTAACTCTTTCCTGTTTTGTACAAACAGAGTTATCACTGGCCAATCAAAATGTTAATTTTTTTATTGATAAAAGTTACTCAGTGTATACCCATTGTACTTGTTACCTAAGCATTTTCTAAAGGTTTTTTAACCCTCCGGTTTCGGAATTTATTTTAATATCCCAAGTTACTATGAAGAATTGCACAAGAATTTAATTTTTTTCAATCTCGTATTGACAATATAGCAAAAACTTTTTTTTTTTTTTTTTTTTTTTTTTTT